>JANHGL010010809.1:24223-42969 GCA_024611195.1 Ceyx melanurus | reverse complement strand
GCAAACCTTAACCCCGTGGGAAAATATCAATTAATCAATTTTAACAAAATTCTTCTGCCCTGGGCCTTGAACCAAGCAATATTTTTCTGTTCTCTTGGGAGGGGAAAATCTTTTATCCCCACCCCCCCCCCCCCCCCATGCTTGGGCATTCATTTTAATTAATAGAAATTAAATTACCTCGAGCAAGTTCTTTTCCTGTCCAGATTTTGTGAAATATTTTTTCATTCTTGCTGTTTTCCTGCTTTATCACCTTGGTGCTTTCATTTGTAGATGCAATATAAAATATTCATCTGCAAATTTGCTGAGGTTAAAACTTTCCTGGGGACAGGTCTGTAGGGTTGCACCAGGGACCAAGGGTTGCAAGGCAGACCCCAGCAGCCAGTTGGTGTGATGGGAGCTCAGAGCAGCTCCCCAGGTTGACCCCAAACTGCTGATGGCCTGCAGACCATGGCTGCCATATGCTCCTGTCCCAGTGAGACCAGGATAAAACCAGATGCAAAGTTTCACTGATAATGTGTATTTTACTTTGGGGGAGTTGGAGACACCCTAGCAATGGATTTAGAAAGATCTACTTATGTCAATTGGGCCATTCAATGAAAATCAAGTAAACAGGTGAAAACAGCTCAATGAAAACCTGAAGGAATCTGATAACTCTATCTCTGTGAGTATATAAATACCTTCTGTGCTCCTTAGTTCCAAAGAGCTCCACAGAAACTAAACAATAACTCTCTGTTATTCCAGATACTTCTGGAGGGGGGAAAAAAGCCTGAGGATACCTGGGGTTCCTTTAGTGGAGAGAGAGGTACTTAGCAACCTTAGAAATCTGCAGTGGGGCTCAAGATGAAAGCATGTTTTGGCTCTACAAGGGACTCCTGGCTGCTACAACATGACAGTTATTACTTGCTTAGGAATATTTATAACTAAACATTTATGTTTATTGCCTAGGAAACTCGAAGGGAAATTTTTATATATCATTGCAAACTGGAAGAAAAATACCAACGTTTCCGAGTCCTAGACTTGATTCATTTTTCAGTGTAGCTCCTTAAGATATGAGCTATATATTTTCTTACGGAGCAAGACAGTTGTGTAGAGCCAGTTGAAAACAGATCCATCTGCCTAAGAGCTGGGTGTGTGATTCCTGGCTCCCTGCAGGACATCCCCCTGTGGAATCAAAGCCCTGCCTGATGCCCCTGCACTGCAAGCTCTGGTGATGCTGTGGCTGGGCAAGGCTCTGCCTCTCCTCATGCTCCACGTTTCTTGCTCTGCTCTGAGCTTGCTCAGATGTGTTTCACTGATGAGTTTCTTGCTACTTCAGGCCTGCCCCTTAGTCCTTTGTCCAAGACCTCAGGTTTGTTAGTCTTATTAGTCTGTTGCCATGGAATTCCCTTCATCTGTATTCCTTTGTGAGAGATGCCTTGCTCAAACTGAAGCTTTCAAACTGCATTTTCAGTTAAGTGCTGTTCTGCAGGACTCACGTGTATATTTTTGCTAAACTAATTTTGGTTTGGGTGCATTGATCTCTTTAATGAAAATCTAAGCATTTTTATGAGCCAAAACCTCATTACACTGTACAGAGGCTGTACTTTAAACCTATCTGTTCTGTTACTGTACATTGTAATAAAAGCTTATTAGATTTCTCTTCTGATGAAAGACTGCAGGTAATGTTTCCTTCATTAGAAAATTTCAGGAGTGGAGAAACTCAGCGTTGTATTCTGATTTTCAGATTCATTATGGGTTTTGCTATACCTGGTTAATGGGGCTTCTATGAAAGGAATTAAGTTCAAATTATCCCATAGAAGACAACTGCTTTCGTGTCAAGATGATCTTTATACTTCTGAACCTGTTGCTTCTTTTCAATGAATAATAATTTTTTCAGTCTTGGATTTATTATGTTTGTCCTGTTGCAAATGGCTATGATACACATTTTATAACAGGGTATTTTATTTAAATTCCCCTTCTACCAGTGAGGATTTGCTTGGCTATAGCAGCAGATGCAAATCTATTGCAAATGTGAATGTACTGGACTGTATTTTTTATCCTTCTTTTAGTGAAGACTTTTTTAAAGTGGTTTCCTATGCGACATGTAGTACAGCAATCTGTGCAGCTATTAGGTTGTCTGAATAGGAAGAAATGAAATTCCGATTTCATAGGAATGGAAGCATTTTTAGGTAACTTAATTTTGTAAAATCCTGAGTAGCATCTGGAGGGAAGAGAATAATGGGGAATTAAAACCTCTGGGGATTTGCACAATATGTTGAATCTACTCCAATATCTCATTTTTCCTTCTGTGCCTACTGCACATATGTTTGGGCTGCTATTGAGAGCAGGAGAACATGCTTCACTGAAAGTTTTTTGTGTAGATCTAAGCCACTTTTCTCCCATTCTTACATTGCAGCCACATCTTATTAGTGTCCAGGTTGAAGTAAGAGTGGCTAAAAAATGCCTTCATTTTCTTTCCCTGCTGCCATCACTCTGGAAGGCTATATCTTGAAAGATTTTTACATCCCATTTTATCTGAGCCTGAATTATTCCTGACTTTATTTTTAACCAGGAAAATCTATTAAAACAAACAAACCCACAGACAAACCAAAACCCAAACCTGTTCTAAGCCCAAATGGGTAGTCAACATGAAATGCCTTCTGTACTGTTCTTCTTAAAGAGAGGGCACCCCACCCCTCACAGAGCTCACCACTTCATTCATAAAGTGCAATATTTAACTGTAATATTGAAAAATTAATATTGAATAGTGCTATTAATGTGAATATTTGAATATTAATATGTCCCTGCCAACCAGGTGCTGTCGTTTACATCGTCTGGATTTCATGAGCTCTTCTCTTTTCAGTAGGAGGGTTTTAAATGCCACAGGATAAAGAAGGTAGTGTTTGGTAGAAGAGCTTTTCAGGGTTTCTGAAGTTTCTGTGGCTCAGAGACCACCTGGGGATTGGGCCTCATTCTGCTTGTTTTAGGTTTATTATTTGTGTTGAGTTTGTGTCTGATGGGCTTTTGCTAATGGGAGAGGGGCTACAGGGGTGGTTCCTGTAAGAAGCTTCTAGATCCTCACCTGGCTGCAAGTCAGGCCTTTCTCTGGCCAAGGCTAAGCCAATCAGCACCTCTGCAAGGATGTTCTAAGGGGGTGGGAACCTCCCAACAAGTTCTTGGAGAGGAGCTTTATGTGAGAGAAACAGCTCTGTGGACAGGTAGGTTGGTGAGGAAGGAGAGGGGGAGATGTGATGGTGCAGACACCCCCCTGCAGCCCATGGAAGGTCATGGTGGAGCAGATGTCCATCTGCAGGCTGTGGATAACCCCACCCAGGAGCAGGTGGCTGCACCTGGAAAAAGCTGTGCTACTGAGGGAAGTCCTCAGAGCTCTCTGTGGAAGGGCCCCACACTGGAGCAGTTCATTAAGAGCTGCAGCCTGGAGGAAGGACTTGGGTTGGAGCAGATCATGGAGAAGACTGTGGGAGGGATGCTGAGTTGAAGCAAGGGATGAATAATGACCATAGCTGATGACTGAGCATCCCCTGTCCTTTGTCTCAGCCCTCCAGCCTTTTGTGATATTTTCTCCTCCCCATCCCACCAGGAGCAGGTAGGTTTGGGTGAGTGGCTGGCTGCTGGGGTTTAGGTGCCAGCTGGATGGCCCCAAACCATGAGAGAGTTTAATCTGTTCCAAGTTTTTGATAGCTGGTGGCTGTGTATGGAATATATGCCAAAGCACTGATCTGGGCAAGGGGGTGTTGGATTATGGACTTCTAAAATAAATGTCTATTTAGAGTCACCTGCTTCTGATGCTTCATCTGAATTAAGGAGTGTCCCTTTCTTCTGGGAAGCAGGTCAATTGGAGGTGTTCTAATGATAGGAATAAATACTTTATAAATATAAATTCATTTATATAACTCACATGACAAATTAATTGATGAAAATTGGCTGCTCCTTCTTAATTGTTACAAAAAAAAAAAAGTACGAAATAAAACAATAGGCATGTTGTCAGTGTTTAGTGAGGAATTAGTCAGCATCATTATCTTCCTAATAATATATCTGGAATATCTTGGTTTATATCAAATGTGGTTACGTTATTACTTTGGCTTTCAATAATCAAACTTGGTGCTTTATTTGCTGCAGGTTGCCTAGAGTTTCTCAGTATAGAATTGGATACAAGGGTTCTTGGCTGCAGGTCACCAAGCAAATGATTTGCAGTGTAAGCCTTCTGAGCAGCACGCTCAAAGGGAATGTGAGGTAGCACTAGGCATCTCCAACTCATCCCAAACCCTTTTGACTCTCTTCTAGCTATGAACAGGTCATGTTTTCCTGACTGAGAAATGCTCTGAGTCTGTGCTTGGTCTACCCTAAAAGTTCTGTGAGAAGTCTCAGTGGATTGAATTGGTCTGCAGCTTTGATTTAGGTTTTTTTAGTTAACAAAAAACCATAAATTGCAGCTGAGTTGCCTTAACCTAGAGAGCATGCTTGTGCTTTGTCACATTTGACCAGCCTGAGGGGTGGTTGGGTTTTTCTGATAGTCTCATACATGCAGTATTGCACTTTCTGTCATCAGCAAACAGCACAACCCTGGTATTGCACTTTTCTGCTTAGTATTTTCTTATTCAGTGACAAGGTTCATGCAACAGACTCCCCCTCGAACCTGAGAGCTGTGTCCAGAAAAAGCTGCCTCTTTCTAAGGTTCCTCATGACTTCTGGCTCAGTATGTTCCTTATTGTTGCATTAGCAAAGCTTTTTCTCTTTAGGTGTCAGGAATTGCATTCCCTCTTGGTTCAGCTTTAGTTTCAGATATTTTACCTTTGGTGCTGTCCTTTCCAGGACAGTCCCCAGTTGTGAATTCCTTTCCCAAATGGCTGACCTCGTGTTTCAGATAGCTTTGATTTACCAGCTAAACTGGTTTGTTTTTATAGCTATCCTACCTCTCTCAATATTTAGTACTCCTTGAGTTGCTCAGTTACCAACGCATTTTGTCAGCAGTGCTTTCCTATTTATTTCCAGCTCATCTTTTCTGGTTTGGGTTTGATTGTATTTTTTTTCTAACTCCTGACAAAGAAACTGACCTGGAGAAATAATGGCTGATAAAATTTGCAGACCGTGTGTCTTGCAGACATAATACCAAGCATTGAAGGTAGAGCACCTGTGCAGATGCATCTAACTAGATTGGGGGTTTACATCAGGGAAAAAGCTTATCTTCTGACTGTAGTAATTTCTCTCCCTGTGAACTCTGCTCTCACTCAGTGGTGGCAGGGAGGGATGAAACCCCCATCGATGTGCAAGAGAAATGGTTTAATTTATCCCTGAGTACACAGCTCCTTGTAGCCTCCTGTTAGTAGTCCAGCAAATTCACAGTATATGAGTCAGAGGACACTCCCTGAATATTTACTAAAGGTTATCTGCATCTGGGAGATATCAGATGTGGACTTTATCTTAGAGGGTCATGGACCTGATAATTGCTTGTCCTGGGGTTTGCAATGGAAGGGGAATGAATCCTGTGAATAATGACAGGACTCAAGGGTTCTGAAAACCTTAACTGCTTCAGTGCCTTAAGGATGTAAAGAATGTGCCCAATAAAAGTTACTCCACCACGACCCCTTAGCTTCACTGGATTTTCTTCTCTCTTCTGGAATGTTTCTTGCCTAATAAAAAGTCTCTGCACACAAGGGATTGCTCTGTAAAGGCTTATGCTACAGGCACTGAAATAGAGAATAATGGTTTTATTTTTCATCCTTTTCCATAAGGATAGAGGGGGAAAACATGATTTTAGCTTTTTTTTTTTTCTTGTGAAACTGATTCTTTGTGACCCAGTGAATCGCCCTTTGCATTTTTCTCTCTCCTTCCTTTCTTTATTCTGGGAAAAAAATCCCCAAATTGAAAAGCCCTTGGTGGCTGTAATCAATACATCATCTTCATTTCAGTAGGCTGGACTCAGTCATTAGGAATTCTGGGCCATAATTAAAGTCAGTAGTGAGCTGTAATAAGCAGGAGGCATTCATTGTCTGTCTTGTTCCAGGATGGTATGTTATAAAAACTGAATTGTGGCTGCTCTCAGAGAGACTGAGCCTCCAGGCAGGGGTATATGATTGCAAGAAATGATTTACAGATCTACTAGTGCACAGCCAAATGCAATTATCAAGATGGTTCATGTTCCTCTTAAATCTGCTTGTATTTTGACATATTTCTGCAGATTTTTGTGTGAAAAGTGGATAAACATGGTAGGTCTGTTACTTGTTGCACTTTGAAGCCTGTCTGTCTCCATACATTGAAAAGATTGTCCTTTCTCTGCATTTTAAATCTGTGTTTGTACGTGCAAATGTTAATTAACATTTGAGTTTGTGGGTTTCAGAAATCTGACTAAATCTTTAACTGGTTTTGCCCAAATGCCACAAATCCTTTTAGCCTGAGATTTTACACTGGTGTGAGAATGGGGTAGGACCTTCCATATGGTGTTTTCTTCCTTCCTCTGATTGCTAGAGCTGTAACTGATCAGGGGGATGTAACAAACAATTCTTACCAACCTGGCTTGGTGGGCAGGCAGTGGGCGAGTAGGTCAAGGTGACAATATAAAAATGCACGGTGGAAAAAACTGTTTACAACCTAAAATATCCTTTCTGTTCTGAGATTACAACTGCACGTCACCCCTGTGTGGTTTTTTATTTCCAACTCTTGGAGAATTCTTTCCATTACAATGTGCACCCAGAGATAAGCACAGTTACTTTTCAAAAGGCCAACAGTTGCCTCCCTGTGACTAGAGGCAGTGGATTAATTTCCAGCTCCGAGTTTGCAAAGATAACTGGTATCTAATAACCATCTTTTAACAATGGCTACTCTGTGGTTGTAAGGAACTTGGCAGACAATTAATGATGAATTAAGTCTACTGCTTTGATATCTCCCTGATAAATATCTATGAGCAGATAATGATTCCTTTAAATGGTTTTGCTGTTCATTTTCTCTCAAAGCCTTTTCTTCACTGTGGGTATATTAAGCTTTGCCTCTGTTGTTGCCATATCTATTAGCAAAACCTTTAGTAGGGAAGACTCTTGCATTTAAAAGAACAGTTTTTACTTAACCCAATGTTTAGTTCACAGGTTTTGTAGACTCTGTAGCATCAGAAGTGTTGCCATGTCAGCACAAACTCTCTTTGCAGCCTTTGAATTTTCACAATTATCCCAGAAAACTCTTGTGCCTTAACACCATGCCCTGGTGCTCCCTTCTCATTTAGGGACTCATGTGGTCCCTGTCTTCATATCTGAGGTCCTCCACCTATATCTCCTTTTTTCTCTAGGTGAGGTTCCTTTCTCCTCTGTATCAATAAGTATAGGTTTGATTTCTTTCTGTCACACATCATCATAGATAACCTAGATTGTGCTAGCTGAGATGATTACAACTATTTCTCATCCTGGTGGTGTAGTGCTCTGGTTTGGCTGCATCTGAACTTGCAACTTGACAGTGATGAAAATGACACCTCATTTCTGTCTGAAATCTGCTAGCCTCAATATAAATGAAGACTTTTGTCAACCACTAGAATGAGGAGATAGTAGTATTTTCCCTCTTAGTTGTATTGAGAAGCTGAATCTCAGATGGTGGAAAGGCTTTTGTCTGCCTTCTGAAAGGTGCTGACATGGCAGAAAGGTTTCATCTGAGCATCTGCTTCATAAGCTTAATGACCAAGCAAGAAACAAACCACGTGACATGGTCAAAATTGATCTCCCATTCAGAGGAGAACAGTTGTATGAACACGAAAGTACACTGCATCAGTTGGAAGTTGTGTTTGTTGAAATAGCACTTAATTTGGGACCATGGAGATCTTAAGCAGCCTGTCTGCCTTCCCCATTGCAAAGGCCCACAGACAGCCAGTGGTACTGATTAGGTTACCATTTCTAATAAATATAATCTAGATCTATATCTAGATTTGGTTAGATTTTTGAAAAGATAATGCTCTGGAAAGAGGTAGACAATAATTCCTCTGCTAATTAGTAACATTAATGACATAATGTATGAAATACACAATGATATAATATGGAAATACACAATGGTGACTGAGCTTAGATTTCCAGGCATCACTAGGGAAAAGAGAACACTGACGTGTGGGAGAAAAGGCAGAAAAGGGAAGGTTGACAGAAGGGCAGAGGCTGAGTGAAGAGGGCAGAAGAAAAAAATAACATTTTTTTGAGGAGGCAAGGGAGCTTTGAGAGGCTTTATTAGACCACCACACATTTATTGTTCCTCTTGACTCTTCTTCTTTTGTTTGTTTTGGTATTTAGTTTTGGTTTTGGGAGCTTTGACAGAGCTTTTGCATTTGGTTATGTATCAGAAAGTCAAGCTGAACTTTTAGCAGATGCACCCCAAATATTTTGGTGCATAATTATACCAACCAAAGCACACTATGTGTTTGTCACTCTCTGCCATTCTCTGATCAAATGTAGACAGAAATCCTTCTGCATTATTTGAACAGCTGATGTCAACGTTACACCTTTTTTGTTTGTTTTACTTATCTCTCCTTCTGTAATTAGTTTATAAAACACAAAGGGAAATGCAGAACACAAAGTAGTTCTGACTTTTTTTTTTTTTATTGAGCTGCATCCAACTACGTTTAACTGCTTTCAGATCTGTAAACTGAAAATGTTATCTCTAGTTCTACTCCACGTTTCCCAATGGCAGAGAGCTGCATTGACATGGTATGTGTTCTGTTGTTATAATTAGCACTGGAGTGTACTGGGGTGTTGAAAACTGTTTTGGAAGGCCCACTCCACGGAAGATATCCCAATTAATACCCTTCCTTAACAGTGAACGCTGAGAAATGAATCAAGTCAGTAAATCAGCAAGCAGTCTCCAGAGCAGTAATGACACTTGTAGTGTTCATCTTTATGGAATATGAACCAGCAGCCTGCGGGCAAATGATCTGTAGGTGGGCTCCCCACCAATCACCTGGGCTAAACAGCCTGCCAATATCCACTCAACACAAATGTGTTCTTCAGGCAAAGGATCTATTGCTTTTTTTTTTTCCCTTATTCATGTAGCTCCCATTAATGTCGAAGGGAGCTATGTGTTTGTGGAAAGAAAATGGATCCCCCGAGGGTGTCAAGTATTGTAAGGTAATGTTCTTCTGTTGCATTTTATGCACTGCTTATTTTTATGAGTTGTTGTAATTGTTTAGTGTGTACGATTGCTTTAGGGCCTGCTGTCAGGTGTGGAGTCGCTGCATAAAAAGAGCTCGTGAATAAAATATTGAGAATACAGGAAAAGAACCTCATCCTTTTAATATCAGCAAAACAAATATATGCTGTTTGGAATAAGGACCTACATATGGAGCAGCGGAACCTGGCAGCTGCTTGAGAGCAGTGAAAATGCCTGGTCCTGACTGGCCACTTAATGCCTACAGTTATTGACATTCCAGTAATTCATTAAGGGCTCTATGAGTCCTGAAACAACTGGTCTGCTGGGAGGAGAGCTTATAAAGGCAGCATTGATTAAATACACTGACCCTGAGAGACCAGATTAGTGCTCATTTTTCTAATTCGTAAGTCAAATATGTTTACAGTGTAAATAACTTCTTTCTTCTTGTTTCTGAGGAAACCTTTTGACATGAACTGGGAAGTGCTGTAGCTTGAGCTAACAGAATGATTCCAGAGTAATTGGGAAACTTTTGTCTTGGTTTATCCCGTCAGTCAGTGAAAATTAGATACTCCTTGGCAACGATCAAATGACCTTTTTTATTTGTGTTTTGAGCTCTAATAATTGGACTTTTTCTTGATACAAGCAATTTATGTCACTACCACTGTTGGAAAACTGATGGATTTCTTTGATGGTGTGGGCTGAGTAGAGGCACTGTAAGAGAAAGGACAACTTGAATTCAAGGCAGATAGAGATGACAACTCCAAGCTTTTCTGATAAAAGCTTTCTATAAACTCAGAAATAGACTTTTTTTTTTTGTTTTGTTTTCATTATGTGAAGTTCTTAATTCAAAGAATTTTTACGTAAGTGGAAGGATATTTTAAGCTGCACAGGGTGGAGGTCCCCTGCTTTCTGGAACTTGGGTGCTCTTCTACATTTCTGTTCAGTATTAACATGCAAAGCTGTCACTGGGACCAAAATCCTCTTCTGACATTATGTTCTCCAGAACTACAGCAATGGCTGTACTTGCTCTCTGCACAAGGATGAGGTTAAGAAGGTGAAGAGGAATAATTGCTTTGTCTCCTGTGCTTCTGCTTGATAGTGGTTATCTCTGGTGCCAACCTGCTCAGCTGGAGTTTAGTCTGCTCAAGTCAATGGCTCTATGAGGTAAAAAATGTATTATCATAAAAGCCATAAATAATGAAAGTAGCTATCTTTTTTAATATATTATTTTCTATGAAGTCACTGGCCATGGGAGTTACCTCAGCATCATCATGTCTGTTTTGGGCTCAAGTGAGGAAAGGTGAATTAAATCTGTAGACAAGTTCAGTCTGTGGATCAGGTTTGTGGTTCACAATTAATGTTGATTATCATGAGAATATGGGGACAATCTGTTTGTTGCAGGATGATTTATAATACCCACTTTTAAACTCTCTCCTGGTATGTAACCTGTGTTAAATAAAATTCAGCCCTCTGACACATTCCTCAAGTAGCTTTTTCATAACTTCTACATTGGGAAACCATAAACCATATCATGTTGATTCTGTTAGTCTACTCTGGTATGTGAATGACACGAGTCAGAACTAGTTACTTCAATCTGCTGTTTTTAATAACAGAATCAGTTCTTTTTTTCCTCAGAAAATGCAGTATTTCCTTTTGTCTTTCAAGTGGATCTCTGATACTGTAACTAGGTTACCAAACTGGCACAATAGGCGAGACATCTGGCAGGCCAAATTTGTGTGTCTGGCAAAGACAGTACTGCAGGTGCAGAAATAAAATACTTGTTTTCAAGAACAATTTTCTGTGTCTGACTTCATGTCCTTGAGCCTCTTTGAAACAGCAGATACTTTTCTCATTGCAGAGCTGAAGACTAGAATTGCATTAATCTACTTATCCCTAACTTTCTATTGTAGAAATTGGTTCTATCAGAAACCATTTTTTTTGTGTTCCCCTTTATACCAAACCACTTTCCTTTTTCTCCCCACTAGTGCAGGAAAAGCCTGGATTATAGATGATCTTGTGAATGAATTTCAGATCAGTTTATTATGTCACCGACTACTTGGGTACTTCACAATGGTACTTTCCAGTGTTTAATTGAAAATAGGATTTTGTGACAAATCAAATTACATTGAAGCCTAGTGTTTGAGGAAGGGGAATAGGAAATTACAAAGGCATACATGAGAGTGATTTTTTATTTATTTATTTTCAGTAGAAACCTCAAACAAGTTTCCAGCTTGAGAGAAATACATTTGAAATATTTGAAAAGCATTGGCTTATTTTCTGAGCATTCCATATTCAGGTATACTCATTTATTGTATTGCCATTGAGCTGGCCTTAGTGTGTGAGAGCTGATCTTTCTAATTAAGACTAATTGCTGAATTAATGTAAATACTTGAGGCTAGCAGATCTGTTTCCTATATAGGAGAGCAGATTCACTTCACTGGAAGGTTATTCTGAGAACCATGTCTGTCTGAGGACAGCCTTGGAGCTCCAGGAAAAGCAGCATCTCCTTGATCTACTACTTCCCTTGGATACCATTTCATTAGTACTGTTGTTTGCTTCTCTTTTTGTGCTGTTTTATTAAACTCTCTTTATCTCAACCCCAGGGTTTCACTTTTTTGCTTCTTCCCAGACCTCCTTCCCATCCCACAAGAGGGGCTGTGGAAAGTTGGGGTGGGGGGAGAGCAGCAGGTGAGGGGCTGTGATGTTTGGCTGCTGGCAGAGGTTAAACCACAGCAGTAGGCTCAAGAAAAAAATATACCAAGAGGTGGGTTAGGGTGGAAAGAGACTGATAACCAAATTGTGGGTCAGCTTGCTTTATGCTATTTACTCTGATTATATTCTTAGAGTCCAACACTAGAAAGTTGTGGCTTACCTCTTCCTCCTTCCTATATTCCAGGATATTTTGATGAAATTGAGGAATATTTAAGTTAGCTTGGTCAAAGCAGTTCTGCAACTTTTACTCAGTACTTCTTAAGAATCAGATTTCTGTCACTGTGGGGTACAGGTCAACTTATTTTTGGCATTTGCAGAAAATCATTGATTGACCTTTTTAGTATCTTTGCTGGCTCATCTTTCATTTGTGTGTTGTTTACCAAAAGAATCAAGATAACCTATTCCAGCAGTATGTTTGGAAATGTGCTTTTGTCTGGAAATGCAGGAGGAATTTTAATTTTGTTGTTGTTGTGATTTAGCCCCAGTCAGCAACGAAGAACCATCCAGCCTCTCCCAACCTGCAGTGGCTAACACCTTCTGGAAATACAGGGTTTAAATGGTTACAAGATCCAGGTCAGGCTGACAGACTAAGATTTTCCAGTTACTTTTCAGCTCCAACCCTGAGTTCATCAGAGAAGAAAATATCTCAGTAGTGAGCTCTGTGAGTTTATATTTAAGAAGGATGGGTGTGATGGAGCAAGGAATAATTTTTAGTACAATTATATATAGCCAAGCAAGCATATCACAGACAGCCTGACTGACTAATAAAGCTTGTAAACAGTGTTTAAAGGGATCAGTAAATAGCAACTGAAAGGCCTATGCAGTCCCTGGATCTTAAGCTGAATTTCCTAGGTCTGGTTTAGTTCTCTACACATGATCTCTGCTCTCCCTGTGTACCAGCTTGTGTCCCTGGTGTTTGCATGTCACGTTCCACTTTGTATCCTGGCTTTTATTAAACATATCTCAGAGTGAGATGTGTGGTGTTTGGGGGGTTTATTGGTTATTTTTTTCTACGAGGAGGAGGAAAGAGGGCTGATGTCTGTCTTTCTCAGTGGATTTATTCCTCTCTGTGTTTTCAAGAGAAGTGAGAGTGTGACTGATATGAATCAGTGTCTTTACAGGTTTAAAAAAAAAAATGGGAAGAAGAGAGGTGAGGATAAACTATCCCTGGTTGCCAGTACTTGTTAAACCCCTTCTGTTTTCTGTGTACTCACTGCACAGCAGCTTGGAACACTGAGGGCCTGCATTTCTTCTCCAAGACAACTGTAGGTAACGATACCTGCAGGCTGTTGTATTTGAAAGCAAACCAACTCCTTTGCAAAATTAAAACATCTAAGTTCTGTCACACATACAATTCTTGTCTGCAAGCCCTTTACTAGTCTTAGGAAAAGCTTTCCAGTCAACAGCAATATTCAGCTGCCTCCATCAACAGTGTAGTACTTCAGATTCTTTTTTTTTTTTTTTTTTTTTTAAATGAATATATTTCAGTTTTGAAAGATGGACTAGACCAAATTCTAAGTATGTAGTTTGCCTGTGTTGCCAGCCTGCCCAGACCTCACTAAAATGACTAGACTGGCAGAAAACTGTCCAGTGAGAAAACTGCTGTTTTTTAATGAATCAGATTGGTTTGGCAAAAGGACTGACTCCAGAGTGAGTGCAAGGTGGTTGGGAAGAAGGCAGAAGAGACTCTTCCAGCATCAATGAACTATTAGGAACCCTCAACTGTCTTGTCCAACACCTCCCTTCCCAGACAACAGCCACAGTTGAGTCTCAAGGTCTGCTCAGGTCTTGTTGCCTGAGTAGAGAACACGGGTTCACATACTGCTGCATATTCACTTTTTCAGGCCTGACTCAGCCTCTCTTAGCAACTGCAAGTGATGACTTGGAAATTATCTACTGAAAAAGCTACAGACTTGAGCTGCTTTGGGGCAAGGGGAACGGAGTCAAATCCATCAGGTTCACCCCAAGTAGTCTTTTATCCATGTAAACAAAATGGAGTGGTCTTAAATGTTTGCCAGTGGGGAAATGAATAGAGCCTTTCAGCATACAGATTGCTGTAATAATGGTACTAGAACTTGATTAACCTTAAAGAAAACAACTGTACTGCAGAACACTTCAGATCATGCTATGGAAAAACTAAACTGTTCCTGTCAAACGAGCAAGGAATTTATTACAGTGCATATCACACTGTCTTCTATTTTCTCACTTTCTACCGTATTTTTGGTTTCTCTGTGGGTCTAACAATCATTAGTGCTAATTAAAACCTTGTAATGGGGGGTTTATGTAAATGAAATAGTCATTTCATGCCGTGAATTTGACTTGCAACATATGTCACTCTCTTTGTTTGCCTGTTCTCTCTTTTGGAGGAAGGCACATCAAGTGGGTGGTATCTTCTGTTTCAAGGCTGGTGGCTTTTAAGGACCCTTGGAATGTTCTCTGGGTTTATTCCTACATTGAAAATCTTCTACAGAATTGTGTGGGAGCAGGTTATTAAAATTCCAGTCCAAACACTGTTTTAATATGATCTATGTGATTTCAAAGCAAGGTTAAACCTTAGAGGTATTTTTCCCTTAGATTCTTCTGTATTGATTCCATGGCCACCTAAATGCCATTTCAATATTACACAACAGTTTGGAACTTACTCTTGTAACTTTTATATAGAAAATAGTATTTCTCTTGGCATTTCTGAGTCACCAGAATTATTAGTGTGGCTGTAAGTGGATTTCTTTCTTTTGTAGGTGTCTTTGTATAGGAGAAAATGCCACTGTTTTTAGACTGTTATTTAAAATACACTTCTTATGTAAAGAAATGGGAGGGCAGAAACCCCCGAGAGAATCTATTCATCTCTTCTGATAACTTACAAATATCCTCTTCCCTTCTTAAAACCTACAGTGTAGTTCACAGACACCCATCTAAGTGGCCCCTTCACACATGCATGTTAAATTCTCTCTTAAATATACAACAAAAGAAAGGAAAAACACTGCTCCATGCTTTGAACTGAGCTCTATTCAAGGCAGTGTTGCCTTCTCCAGTCTGGGAAGTCTGTAAGCTCCAGACTGCAATTATGTGCAGTAGACAAATCTGACAAGGTGATGCTTTCTCATTATGAACGTGGATCTGAATTAATGTATTGCCATTTATACAGAACTTTGTCTTTCAAACGGGCAGGAAGGTACAGACATTGTGGGGAGTATTGCTTTCTGAAACACTTCAAAGACCTGGAATTGTGTCTTTCATTGCTAAAATGTGGCATATGTGCATAAATTAATAGTTCAGATGAACTGAAATACATTATCTTGTTTGTAAACTGTGTCATAAATTGTGCCTTTATTATTTTTGTCTCAAGTCTTATTCATTTTGCCACACAGTGATAACAGATAATTTCTCCCTGTTTCTCTATTGTGTCCTAAGATAGCAAACAGCTGGTGTGTTTGTTATTAAGATATCTCTGCATGCATGTTATTTAGAAAGCATTTATGAATTATAAGGATGCCAGATAATCCAGTGCAATCTGTTACAAAGATTTATCTTGTGTGCTTGCTTCCAGACTGAATGGGGAGAATCACAGAATCTTTTGTAGTTTGGAAGAGACCTTCAAGATTATCAAATCTAACCATTAATCCAGTACTGCCAGGTCACCATTAAACTATGTCCAAGTGCCACATCTATCTCTCTTAAATACCTCTATGGATGGTGACTCCAGTTCCCTGGGCAGCCTGTTCCAGGGCTTTACAACCTTTTCTGTGAAGAAACCTTTCCCACTGGCCAATCTCAACCTCCCCTGGTGCAAATTGAGGCCATTACCTCTGGTACTAGAGAGAGAGAAGGTCTCTCCTCAGCCTCCTTTTCTCCAGGCTAAACAACCTCAGTTCCCTCAGCTGCTCCTCATGGCACTTGTGCTCCAGACCCTTCCCCAGCTTTGTTTTGTAGAAATTTTAGTGGAAAATGTCATGCTATAAAAGCAGACAAGCAAAGCTGTGCAGGGTTAGTGATAGATTATACGTATGCAGAGACAGAGTAACTTCCCTCTTATGGTTTTTGTTTTAATGGTCTCTGAAGTTACTATGCTGTAAATGCCTCTGTTCTAATATGAATTTACACACTTAATGTAGTCACATTAGAGCACAGACCATTTTCTTCAGTTATTAAATTATAAATGAAACTAACTTGTCATATTTCCTACTTGCACGAAGGCCAGGATTCTTCTCCAAAGTGTATGCTTGACAGTAAGTTACAGGGAATCTGTGTTTAACTTTCTTTGAGTTCTTTGGCTTGATTGTTCATCCTGTATTTTTAATAAACTGAGACATATTTGTCCTGATCCTTTACAGCATCTGAAAATAGTTCAGTTATGGTGAAGAGGCACCTGAGTGCTGGTGGTGCAGCTGGTGCCTAGGCCCTGGAGATTGGTCCTGGGACCAAGGGTCTAGAATGATGTTCCTCATCCTAATTTTCTCATCACTGTAAAAGGAATCGGTTTTGATGTTTAACTGAATGAAAATTGCACAACAAGGTTCAGCAAGGAGAAAGACTAATTAATCATTGTTTGACTTTTCAGCCATTGTGCTACTTCTGTAGCTATTGCAGCTTCTTTAGCTCATCCAGGGCAGGTTCTCAGTCTTATTAAGGCTCTGGTACTGCTTAGTCATTGTTTCTCCTCACAAGTAGTGCTTAGTCATTGTTTCTCATCAGAAGCTGTGTATTTCTGCATGGTGATGGAGGAACTGGTGAAGAAACTTCCATCCTATGCTTTTTCATCCAAGGGACAGTTGCTTTTTCACCTCCTATCCTCCCATTGGACAAATCAAAATATAGGCTAAATGCAGAGGTGTTTGCAGGAAAAATTAATTGCTTCTGATATATAAAGAAGAGATCTAGTTTCACCGGAGCATTCTAACAGTGCCTTTAGGTCTCGATTATGTGAATATATGAGCTTTTATGACAAAATGAAGATGGATATAGAGGGTAATAGCTCTCAGCTGCTGCTTTATTATAGTTGCAACTGTAATATCAACAAGCAAATATCAGCAAATGGAAGCAAAAAAAAAATGATATGCTAACCAAAGTCAGAGGCACACTATTGCATTTGTGATTTATCTTCTAGCAGTCTACATTAGTTTTTGCATCTTTTCAGTGCCCTTCTTGTGATCACACTTGTGACAGTCTAATAACCTAGTCTTTATATAGTTGCAGGTGAGTCCAGCTGTTCTTTTTTAACTGGTCTTCTGTATCTTGCTGCCTCTCACAAGGCAGAGCAAGAATGAAAATGTTCCTGTAGATTCTTTAGAGGTCTCTAACAATATGTATTTTTCTGACAAATTAATCTCTAATTTTAAACATGCAAGTACTTAGTAATTAGCAAAGAGGACATTACTAGAAACATAACTGGAAGAAAATATTTAAATTGGATCTGATTGTTTTTCTTTTTTTAAAAAAGATTATATAACACAGCTCAATAGAAAAAGTGGGAGTAATAGAGTAATTATTCAACTGCTGTCTGACCTTTCTGTTCAAAATTGATTTATTTTTTTTTTTTAGCAGCTATGCCATTTGAAGATGTCTGATGTTACTTAGGTCAAGCAAGAAAAAAGATATCAGACAATCTGTATTTCCTTCTACAATATTTATTTATATCTCTGGAAAACAAAAGGAAAGCCTGGCAGAAAACCAGTGTTTTCCAAGAGTCTGGCAGCTAATATTTGACTACATCATTATCTACCATACGAAATATTCATTACAATTGCAGTTTACTCTAGGTTTGCTAATACAAATTCAATTGTAGAAGAAGAAAGCTCTTATGTGACTCTAACTTCAATAATTTGTGTTTTCCAAATATGATTTTCAAAATTCTCTTTTGAAAGTTTGTGATGTGTCAAATCTCTGTGTTGTCTTCACCACTAAATCTCCACAAGGGCTTTGTAGAGAATCTCTTCATTAGCCTTGAAATGGTGAGAAACAGTTTCAACCTATTTAATAATTTCATTGGTGTTGGGCTTTTTTTCACCCCATGAAATCATCTAACACTTTAAAGGCAAATTCAGTATTCCAGGGGAAGAAAGCCTGACACTTGCTTCAGAGTGAAATGTTCTCCTCCTAAAGTCAGACTAGAAATAGGAAAATACAAATGCAAATTATCCCCTCTGAATCTAGAGGCAAAAAACCTCCCCTGATCTCAGCAGCAGCACTTTAAAAGCTGGATGGTACTTCTCATGTGGTACAGACTCACTCATGAAAAAATGAGGTGGCAGTTGCCAGCTTTTTTTACTTGGGTGTTCTTATGATCTGCTTTTTATTTCCTTAAGTCACCAAGTGCTTTCAGGGCAGAAATTTCAGTATAGAGTGGGAGTAAAGAAGGTTTTTGGGGGTCCCATCCCAAGATGTTTGGGTGTGGAAAACCTCATTTGTGAGCATCACTGGGTTGTAACTGGGGCAGGGGCTGGACACTTGGAGATCTCAAGGCTGCTCCCAGTAAGGAGCAGAACTGAGGTGACATCTGTGGGCTTAGAAAACCAGGAGCCTCTACCTCAGCAAGGTTCTGAGGATCTAGTTTTGGGGATGGGACATCTGTGTGGGGCTAAAGATGAGTGGTGAGGCTAAAATATTTCTTGTATGTGATCCTTGTTGGCTGACTTGAGAGCTGGGGCCCTCTCCACTGGGTAATTAAAAAAATTACCTTTGAAAAATCAAGAGGTAGAATCACTATCTAAACTTGTATTGCTGATAAAATGTTTCTAATGCTGCCTAATCTACTGATATCTATTATATTTATTTTTTTTACTATTAGGAGTTGGCTTTCAGTAGCTATGTTGTTGTATTAATTTCAAATAAACTAGTTGCAATTACATGCTTTCTAAACTGAATTACTACTTGCACCAGTCTTTGACTTTAATTCATTGCAATGATAGAAATTATTAGAAATTATTTCT
>JANHGL010010809.1:5296-24123 GCA_024611195.1 Ceyx melanurus | reverse complement strand
TTTTTTTAATGTCTGTGATCTGAATTCATTCAACAGGTTTTATTTTCTGTGTCTAAAAACATTTTGGGTATTTAGTTTTTGTCAGACTTGTCTCTGCCACCAAGATACATGTTGTAATCTTACAGAAATCCTGAGCCCTGTTCCAAATTTCCCTCCAAGCTGTTCAGCATTATTTATTCAGTCATTAACCATGCCCATGCACTTACTAATCTTCAGTCTGTGGCTATTTTATTTTTTTTTGGTCTAATTTTTTTTGCAGTATAACTTGGCCACACAGCTGGCTTTGGTAGTTTCAAATAGGCAATTCTTTTACCCTCTGTAAGAATGAGGGAGCACTGTAGACTTCCACTAAACGTAAGCTTTTTATGACACTGGTATTTCATCATGGTCAGTACAGCTTATCCTGAATTTCTGCCTGGTTATTGCATTGCTTTACTACCAGTGGGCTATGTCTGGGGTACCTGACTTGGTGCTGCTCAGAGGAGGAGATAAATTTCCTGCAGTCCCATCTCACTCTGTTTTTCTCCTCTATGTTTTATGGTCCCTGTTGCAGAGCTGAGGGGGAGTTGCATTTTTATGGCCTGAAAAAGATGAGTCAGCTAGAAAGTGTTTTCAAACCTGAAGAGGAGAAACTACCTGATGTTTCTTTTAAGCTGTGGGCTAAGACAGGTGGTGAAGAATTGGCCATTGCTCTGTCTTCTGCTTTCTGCTCCTGCAGCAGAGTCAGAGGGAGTGGTGCTGAATTCCAGCAGGAGCAGAGAGAAGGGGATGTTTCTGACAGGCCACTCTGCTTCCTAATGAACACTTCAGCATTTGAAAGCACAGATGTCTGCAGAAAGCTGCTGTTTTCTCAGAGCATCTGGTTTCTAATCAAAGCAGGACCCTTTCTGCTATTTCTCTGATTTTGATGTGCCCTAGTGCTCTCTGTCCAAGGCACTTCTCTGTCCAGTACCACCCCAAGCAATGTGGGTACCGTGGTGATTACAGCAGTGGAAGATTACATAGAAGCTTGTTATTCCTAGCAATGCAAAGTCATCAGCTGGGATGACTTGGTCTAACCAGCTCAGGGCAGAACAGCCCTGGTCTGAGCTGCTGGTGGAACTGGCACCACTTGAGCTCTTGCTCAAGTCAGTTCTGTTGGCTCTTGTTGCTGCCCCAGACTAGTAGAGTGAAGGAGCATCCCATGGGAGGTTTCTCCACCTTTAGGCAAAGGTAGGTGTCTGAAATCAGCCCCTGTTCTCCCATGCTTGGCAATAACTGTATTCAAGGAAAGTATTTTCATCCAGATAAATATTTCTGCTGGTCTGGTGCCAGTGGTTTCCTTCCGAAGCAGCTTATTTTGTACAGGGCTCAATTCCCTGCTGGCTGGCTGGAGGTTTTAGAGCAGTGGTGGCTCTTTTCAGCAGTGTGTGCCATGGATATGAAGATGGAATGAAAGGACTGGAGTATTGGGTATGTCCTTGTGCAGTAGGTTTCACAGCTAGTGCTGCAGTCTGTCTGAAGAGCTGAAGACAGGAGCTTCTTTATGCTTTAAGCCCTTCCTATAAATGTGCAGAGGAGCTTTCTTACAATCAAAATTGATTTTTAACAACAGGTTTTTAAGGCTTTTACATTCAATTAAGAGGTGTTGGCCAGCTTTCTGTACAAGAGCTGCTTGCACTGATAAAGGTGACAGGAAAGGGAGACCTTACTCTACTTGCTGTGATGTACCTCAGGACAATTAGTGATAGAATGAACTTTGGGCTTAGTGATGTCTCCAAGTCAAAGTGGGGATCTTTGTGCTTGTGCAGACTTTGTGTTTATAACGTTGCTTCCATCTGCACATAAATAGCAGCTGGTTCTGTCTTGGATGTTAATTGCCGTGGGAATGGCTGAGATAATAATTTTGAATGCTTTACACAACTTTCTGCAAAAAAATCTAAGAAAATGCTATTTCTCTCTTCAGGGCTGCAAAATTGGAACATTTTTAACACTATTGAATAACAATGGTTCTGAGAATTCAAAGAAAATAAGTAAGGACAAAATGATGCACATGAGGATGAGTTAGATACACTGATGATGAGTAAATATCCAGACACCAGAAATCCGGAAAAATTGGCTCCATGATTCTTGTTATGAATGTTTACTAATTAAAATAAAAGCTTCATGATGACTCTGTACCATCAGTGGCAGTGTTCCCAGTTCAGATATGAATGCAGCCTACAGAAACTACTTGGCTAAGTTGGTTTTGCTTTCCCAGAGCCCAAATGCTGTCATATTTGTCTAGTAGAAGAGAAAAGCTTTTCTGTTTTGTGCAAACTCTGGTATATTATAGACCATAAACAAGATGATGATGTAGGAGGTTTCAGCTTCTTCACAGTGCTGAAGAATGTTAGCACTTCAAAGAACTTCAAGCTGGCTTGGTTTTGCTTTCAAATAATCCTTGAAAGTACCATTTTATTATTATTTAAGATTTTTAATTGCTGTTTGACAACTTCATGACTTCATTCTGCTCCCTGTCTTCCATCTCAGGGGGCTGGGCACTCAGAGAGCATCTGGTCTCACTGTAATTCAACTTTTCCTCATCCTTGGTCACTGTTTCCCCCACATCCAGTAGAGGATGGAGATTCTCCTTAGTCCTCCCTTTGCTGTTAATGTGTTTATAGAAACATTTTGTATTGTCTTTGACAGTTCTAGTTGGGCTTTGGCCTTTCTATTTTTCTTCCTGCCCATCTTCTTTACAGTTTTCTGGAGCACCCTTTCCCCTCTTCCATAGACTGTAGAATTTACCTTTTTATTACTTTTTTTCTATACCACTTTCTCATTTCTCTCTAATTAATTTCCTGATTAAAATTTTGATTTGTATTTAAGGAAGGATGCTAACAAAAAGAGCGGAGTCATGTAGATGAAATAGAATCTGTACAAAATAGTTGTTTTCTATTTATTTCATTATTCTAGGGAAATCTGGATCATTTGTTTTACTTTGTGGTGACTCAAAATGCTAATTTTGTTGGTTTGCAAGTATTTCATATCAAGAACAGACACACCAACTAACTGCTTTCAGGACTGTCATTAATGATAATGGCAAGAAACAATGTTGAGATTTGAATATTAAATCATCCTCCACATCCCCAGTTCCTGCCTTTCTCCACTTTTTGGTTTAGTGATTGCAATAAAATTTTAAAATATTACTTGCCTTGAGGCAAAGAAATGTCTGCAGGGTACTTGGTGCTTTTCTAGACTAGGCCATTTCTTTATTATCTCCAGGTTTGACTTTGGTAGCAATTATCTGCATTTAGCTCTGCCTCTAAAATGAGGCAATTCCTGGTTTCATTCTATATCCTTTCCTTTATACAAAAAAAAATAGTTTCTGTAGCTTTCCTATGGTCTCTCTTATCTGACATACTATTTACATAGCTGTTGATTTAGTGGGTGCAGTGGTTTAAATTTTATATTTGGGGCCGGATTCTTTACTTTCTATTTTTCCTCTCTCTCTTAAGAGAGGGAGAAAATTCCTTAGCTCATTTTATCACAAAAAGTAAATATAAAAAAAATTTTCTAACTAAAAGGCTAGGAGAAGTAAAGTCAATTTAAAGTCCTTGTAAATTTAAGTTCTTTTTGCATGGAATTAAGTATAGATTTGACTGCTGATTCTCCAACATCCTCTTTCTTGAGTATTGTAGTTCAGAGACAGCCATGTGGCCACTCCACACACCCCCTAACCCCTTCCAGAAAGGAGAAAAGGCAGAGAATTTGGTACAAAAAGCCCATAGGGTGGTATAAGGAGGGTTTAATACAACAGCACTACAAAATAAGTAACAAAAATATCAAGAGTATTAATAAATAATAATGAACAATGACCAAGGCTCACAAAGGAACGAGGGGTGAAGAACCAAATGCACGGTGCTGATGCCTGGGCCATGAACTGCCACTGGTTTCCATACCCCTGTCAGAATGGAATGGAATGGAATGGAATGGAATGGAATGGAATGGAATGGAATGGAATGGAATGGAATGGAATAACACCTTGTCTGTTTGAGAACCCCCTCCCCAGCTTCTTCACCCCAACCTGTCTGAAGCCAGGCCACTGAGCTGGTGGTTTTTCTAGGCATTTGGAGATGCTGAAGTAGAGGCTGCAAAGACTGTCTGTCTCTGGCTTTAAAGCTCTCCCTTGTTAAAACATATAATGGCATTACAAAAAAAGGAACATGAATAACAAACACATAGGTTATTGTTTGCCAGTCCTATAAACAAAAAAGCTTTCTCAACACATCTTGCTGAAATAAAATAGTTTGAAGTAAAACTGCCTTGGCATCAGGAAGGGGAGAGCAATTCCAACTCTCCCAAGAAGCTATTGGGGTATAGCAGGATTTTACATTGTAATATTGTGCCCCTACTAGAACAGAATAAATGACACAATAGATGTGGGTTTTGCAATTACAATTCTCTCAAATGTCAGGAAAAGTCTTTTCAGGCTATGGGGAATGAAATGAATTTTTTAGCTATATAACAGGTCTTTTTCTCGATGTAGAATTGAACTATACCCCACAGTCATGCAATTTATTTGTCATAGGCCTATACTACTTAAGTTTATATTTCCTGGAATTGCTTTTATAATGTATTTTTTTACTGGAACTGTGTCATTTACTGAGCCTTTACTTTTCAACATAGCACTTAAATAACCCCAAAAAAGCCCACAAAATAAACACACACAAAAACCAAAACACCAAACAAAGCACAACCCCCGAAAACCACCAGAAAGCCAAGCCCCAAACTCCAAAATAAAATCCAACAGGGGCACCACATCTTAGGTTTTATGAAATAGGGCTTCTTGTGTTCTTGAGCTTAAAAAAGAAAAAAAAAAAACCAGGAGAGGGGAAGGGAAATTCAATTGTTTTGACTGTGTGTTCACAACACAACTTGGATCTCTTAAGGCAGTTGCATCTGAACATCCCTTAGTTGTTTTTGCAGCTTAGCTAACACTTTAGAGTGTGATAGTTCACACTAGTTCACACTTTGGAAATCAGCCTTGATTTTGAGTTAATTCCAGCTGCTGCCTGTGGTGGGCTGGGGGAGACAGAGGAGTGATGAATTCTGGTGGGGTAAAGCTGGACTCTTCTTGTTGGCCACAGAACGGCCCAGAAGCTGAGCAGAGTCCAGTTTTTAAAGCAAAATATTGTGATCTTTGGTTTTTTTTTTGTACAGCTGTAAATTTCTGTTTACCAGATTGCTTTGCAAATAGCCTAATGTAATATTCAGTAATAGAATTAATATTTTTTTCTTAGTGTCAGTCAACAGTTCATTAGCATAATAATTACAGAAAAAAGGGGTAACTTTTCACATCCACTTTGGCCAAAATATAAATATTGTAATGCACCAGGCTCCTCCACCTCTACTGACCTACAGATCTGTGGGAAGATTCTGAATTCCTTTCTGTCAGCTCTCACATCTGAACTGCTTTTAGCTTACAGGCAAGTTACAGAGCCTTCCTCCTCACGTAGGGGGTTTGAAATCTAGGAATAAGGATGCCCAAGATCACTAATGTGCTCCACCTAGAAGAACACTTTGTGAGGAAAGCTAGTTAGAAGATATAATAATATGATTATGCAGTTTCATATCTCTAAATAAGGATTGGCTTTTAAGGCTTTTTTTTTAACTGACTGATTCTGAAAGCAACTGGTAAATGTGCACTTACTTGAGTATTTTAAACCCTTCTAAAGATAGCCTTTAACCATATTTTCTGTTCCAAGGAGACTGATAGCGTGGCCTTCTTTTGACCTTGTGGTTTAACAAGCTGTACATTATAGCATTGCTTCTTAATTAGTTGATGGTACCTGGATCAAGTTAGATAAATGCTTTGGAACAATGTTGTATTCAATTATTTTTCATTTTCAGCTAATTAGCATTGCTATTAATATTTGTAATTCAAGATGTGGTTTCGTGTTGTCATCTCTTATTCATTTCTGTTTGAAACAGGGAAGCTGGATCTTTCCAGGCTCAAATGCATTTATTGTACTGAATGTAATTACATTTAAACTTGGTCATTGGTGGCACTGTATGTGACAGTGTGGGTGTTTTATCCCTCTGAGATATAGGGAGCTAATGGAGGGTGGCTCAAGGAGATGGGGAGAAGGGAACTTGTCACCATTTGATTGTGTTGTTGCTCTCTGCCCTGGGTCTCTTCAAGATATCACTGGAATGATGAACTTTCTTAGTGAAATGTTTTCTTTTCAAAATGTACACATTATTCTTTGAGTAATTTTAAAATACTGTATTTTGTCAGATGGGGAAAACTGAAAATGACACAAATGAAATGTAAACCTGATACACAGCTTACTGGAAATTACAGTAATTTTCTTGATTTTAAATGCAAAAAAAATGGTGAATTTAAGCTACAGGTGATTTATTTGCTGTAATGTTTGGTCTGATGAGTAGTCTTAGTCTCTCTGTAAAGCAACCTTCTCTACTGATAGAGGTTTTATTCAGATTTTCTCATACTAGACAATGACAAGAAGTGAGTGGGAGGAACTTGTAAGAAAAGAACAATTTGTACCATCTGTTCCAGAACTGTGGCTGGTTTACATTGCTGGTAAAATCATTATTTTCTTTGTACTTGTTCTGGAATTAACAAATATTTTTTCTGTTTAAACAAACTGTATCTTTACCTGATTTTTCATTGCCTCAGTGGCTGACATGGTGGTTTTGCTCTGTAGATAGTGCAGTTTATAATATATTATGATCCACTGTGGGATATTTCAAATGCTTTTTCAGCACTGAAGGATCTCCAATACCTGGGAATATCAGTTGGTACTGTGCTTGAATAATGCTATTTTTATCTTGATAAGAAGAGATACAGCAACATAGGGTCTAGGTGTGCTCTGAAGTGTCCAAAAGCTCTGTTGACAACTGGTGGGTTTTTTAGTTTGCAAAATAAGGTGACAACTTGTAATCCAATCAGCCTTTCTGGGGCTGTGGACTTTAAAGACTCTCTCTGGTCTGTTATGGTTAAGGCAGAGACCATGTGGGTTAGTCAAGTCTAGTAACTGTAAAGTGGTGTTTTCACTGTGAAAATGTGGTGTGTTTAGGTGTTTTTTGCATCATAAAGAATATTATATAAGTAGCAAAAATATAGAGCTCTATTCCAAGCTTAGTCAGGTTGAGCTTCTGGTGCTTGCTGAAGGTAGAGTGAAATATTTGGGCATTGATCCCATTACACCATCTCAATATGAAATGTTATTAAAATGATAGAACTTCCTCTAATAGGTGAAGTGGTAATTTCTGTTGTAGAAAAAGACTTTCTGAATTCATATGTGAGGAATTAATTTCTACTTGTTGAACAGATGAGTGCTGTGATTATTGAAGCTGGTCTATTAGTTGTTTTTCCTCTCTGCATAGGTTAATACTAAAGTTAATTACAGCTTTCATTTCAGAAACAACCTTTTCATTGTCATGAATCTAGATTTAACTTGCAAATTTATGAATGGTAAAATATTGCCTGGGCCGGAGGCAAAACAAATATGAATAAGATACACTGTATTTTAAGTGAAAATTGATATTTTTTTTCACTTTTTTTTTTTTTACCCTTATGAAATGCAATTTTCCCTGGATTTACTTTTGTCAAAGATATAATTTGACTAAATATTAATATGACTGGGTCTCCTTTACATCATATCAATTAAGTTTGAATTTTCATAGTTCTTGTGAAACTTCCTATCAAGTTGGACACCCCAGTGGCTCTGAGGTGATTTGAACTTTTCCTCATGGAATATCTGAACTTGCTCCTTGTAGCAAGCCCCTTTATTCTCCTTCTCCTCCAACTCAGTTCTGCCTGACTCAGTGTTTTGGACAAAAGGGTCAGGAGGTACAATGCTGTGGCAATGCAAAATGCTGCTTCTAAATACCTTGAACAGCCACTAGCAGAGGGTTTCTTGCTATTCTGTCTGTGGCCCCACTCAGAGAATTTACACCTTTCACTGGAGTTCTTGAGGTATTTGCAAAGAATGTCAGAATTCTGATAGGGTCAGTCACACCATTGACAGTGTTTTTTCTTTAAAGGAAATGGATGTCATGGCAAAACCTGAAGCAAAATGTCACTGATGACTAGTGCTTTTTATTCTAATAATAATAAAGGTCTAATATAACAACAAAAAGTCTATTTACAATTCTCCTTAGAACCTTGAGCTCATTCCCTTCAAGTGCTGAGGAGAAACTGTAATGGAGAAGATCCTTGTAAGAAAAAAAAAAAACACACAGCAAAACTCAGATATTGGAGACACTGAGGGGTACTCAGAGTGCTTTTTTTATTGGTGTATTTGCAGCTCAGTCCAGTATATGTGTTATATCTAGGGAGCTCTGCTGGAAATGTGAATCAGCTGAATGTCCATTGAGGTTTTGCAGAGTGGGGAAATGGTTGGGAGAGCTTGAAGACACCAGTGTCACCCAACTGCTGGATATAACTTTCCTGCAGCAGCTCTCGGGGGGCTTTTGTGTGAACTCAGTCCTCAGAAACACAGATATTTTTAAGACTTGATGGCAATTAGGTAACTGAAGAGTGAATAAATAATATCCTCATAAAAAGCTAATGGAAGTGGTTTATGAAACCATCTCTAGTTATTCTCCAGCTGTGAAACAGTAATGGTTTCCATGGTGCATCACCTCTGGGATGGCTTGGACAAATCTGATTATTTTTTTTTTTGCACATAAACAGGTACCACAGGACTATTGTGGCCACTCTGGCTGTGGGAAGAACAGAACTAATTCTCCAGCTTGGATTTTTCCTCTCTGTAGCTTTTGTCTTTATCCTGGATAAGGATAGCTAAGTTGTTAGTTAAATTGTACTTAAGTGCCAAGTAAATCTCTCCTACTTGTAGTATCATCAGTTAAAGGACAAATAACCTGTTAGTGATTTTTTTTTTTAGTGCTGCTGTCTGAAAATGTTTTCCCTTACTAATTGCAGCATTTCAGAATGTTCATAGGAAACAAGTGGAATAATTACAGTTATTTTTGTAGTCCTTGCTATATACAGGTTGAGACTAAAATGCAGAGCATCTATATGGCTTGAATAGCATAAGTTCTTGAAAGTTAGAGCCCACAGACTCATGTTTATTCTTACTTTTTTCTTAATTGGCAAACATTTAATTGCCTTATTTGACTCTCTGTATGCTGCCTGCTTTCCAGCAGCCAACCACACCCACTACAGTCTGTTTTGATTATCGTGCTTACAGTGATACTCTAATTAAAAGAAACCTTCACGTTTTGAATTGTCAATTTTTCTTTCCTTCTTGAGCAATAAAAACCACCATCCTTGTCAGAAATGCAAAACCTTCTCTTCACAATCTCATTACGTAAGCAAAGGAGGTCACCCAGTGTATTTATATTAAGCTAACATAGGAGCTACACAATAAACATATTTAAAAGCTGTGCTGCTCAAGTCTCGTTCCTACCAGGAATGACCTTAGATCCAAACTGTCCCTTCAAAGCTTTGTCAGTATCTGACATTGCAGCTGTAACACGTCAGGAAGCAATGGGATGGTCTGAGGAGAATTAATTGCTTCCTAGGCCAGCAATAAACTGAAATGTGACCTGAGGTGAGGATACGTTTGTCAGTTTTTTGTTCTAAAATCAAAACAAAACCAACCCACAACTCAAAGAGAAAAACATCTTTGGTAGATGCTTCCCTTTTCATGAACAATTAGGGTTACAATGCTGCTTTTGCTCTTAATCTGAAAGAAAAACAAAACTGAAAAAATGCCCATAACTAGTAATGCATTAATTACATAAACAGCCATAAAAATACTCATTCTGCTTCTTTGGAGGATCATTTGCATCTAGATGAGTGCTCCTGCTATGGACAAAAAAGAATGCTTAGCAATTAAGTGAAAGCTGATGTTATGCATGTGTCCAATTTTCTTTTAATTGCAAGAATTTCACTGTGTAAAGCTGCTTTATCTTTGATGTTGGAGATTTCCATTATGATAGCAACTTCTGAAAGATATGAATAGCAAAAAGTACCTAGAACTAAAAATGCCTAGTTAATTGTGCAGCATATTCTGTATATATCACCATGCAAAATCTGGAGAGAGTGGATGGCCATAAACAAAAGGTAGTTTAAAATTCACTCGGTCTCATGCAGAAGTAAACTGGCCAGGTATGAACTAGGTCCATGCTGCTTTGTCAGATGATAATTCTGAGTTTTCTGAATCAAAAGTCTTCTAAAAGAGCTGGTTTCACTACCCCCTGGTAGCTGTATTGACTGCATTAGAGGTTATGCCAATTATTTAGCATGGAAATGGGGAATTCTCACTAGCATGCTGGGCAGTGGAGCTGCTTTGGAAAGAGCTTTGGAATTACTGTTCAGATAGAAGATTTTTTTTCTCTTTTTTTTTTTTTTTTGTCAAGAGGTGGTGATAATGTGAGTAAAAAGCAGATGAGGGTGTGAAGTATCAGTGGTGTACAGCAGCTCTCTGCTTAGCTGGTCATTATGAAGTGTCACTTTTGCTTAAGTGCAGCAAAAATCAGTATATTGAGCATTCCGAGGCAATATATGGTATATTTGACAGAAGGGTGAGGTCTTTGCTATGTGATATGGCTTCCAGAGATGTAGAGATTTATAAGCTCATAAAAATATATCAGACCTGAGTATTTCCCCACCCTCCTTCTCTTAACACCTTAATTTCCTAGATGGCTTGAGATCTGAAGTTTGATGCTATCCATTCTTTTGGACTGGAAGATGTCCACAGTGGACTTGCCTAGAGAAAACTTATTGGAATAATTGAAACTTCTTTGCTTACATCCTGGCTAAGAAAAAATTCTTCTGAATGTTTCTTGAAATGGTGGCCATAGGATGACTTTTACTGACCTTATAACGAGGTTTGAGACAATCACTCCTGACATACGTTTGTTGTAAATTGGTTAATTTAACTGCCATCGTGGTGCCTATTTCCTTTGATGGGAAGCTATGGGAATAATTTCAGATCATATAAATTTATTAGCAATTATTTTGATAACCCTTATGTCGCTTGTATTTTTTTGTTAAATTTTATCTGCAGTTCAGTGAAGTGATAATCACTTTATTTTCTCAGATAATAATGTGTGGCATTTTTAATATTTCAGCTCAAAAAAAAATAAATCTTTAAAATGACAAATTAATCACACATACAGCTGTAATAATCTTGTTCCCAGAGCAGCTTGCAGTTTTGCCGTGTGACCTTTTTAGAGCACAATTACTGATGTGTTTTGCAGGAATATTTTTTTTCCATAATTCTTTTCTAAGCAGACAGAAACAACCTAGATGGGAAATATCAGGTAGCCATGAATAATGTCAGATTATTAATCTATTTATCTTTAGATTTTAACTGGAAGAAATGGAAGGGAAAAAAGGATACACACAGACACTTCAAAAACTTTGTCAGAGAGCTGTGGTAACATAACCAAAAAAAGCTCCCTGCCAATTGGGAGGGAACATAAGATGTATAAATCTGCCATAGTCTAAGTTAGTGCTGTTGATATAATGTAGATGTCCCTGTTTGACTAGAATATTTTTGGAGAGACCCTGAATATAAATGAATTTAATCTTGAAAACAGATTTTATGGAATGCCTAAATAAGTCTATATTGAGAAGGTCTACCTAACATACAAAAAATGGATATAAAAAATTTGACAATACTCCATTACTTGATGTGATGAATAGCTTATAAGTAGTCAGGGAGGGTAGGGATTATCTATAAGATTATATTATTATTATTATTATCATCATCGTTATCATTATCATTTTTATTTAATTATTATTTAATATCTATAAGCATGCTTTTGTTCCAAGGATGTGTCTGAACTGTGTCACACAGTGAAGGGACCCAAAATATTTGTGTTTACCCCAAGACTGTTTCTACATAAAAAAATACTACTTAACTCCAGATGACCAATTCACTTTTCTCCAAAAAAATAAACGAACAAAAAACCCAGCAGTGCATTCCAGTGAAGTGAGTTTGGATTATTTTCTCCTCCCAGTTCCACTGCTAACTAGAATTGATCTTCAATCCTCCTGTCTCCAAAGCAAATTACTGCTGAAGGATACATTTAACCAGCCAGTTAAGAGAACAGATGATGTTTGAGCCCAGTTTCCTAAATGGCAGTGTTTGAGATGCAGGTTTTATTTTTTTTTTCCTCTCCCCCCCCAGTAATAAAATTTTCTTCATCATAATGTCTTTCTAGGATCTAAAATGCCAAGTGTTTTATGTCTCAGACTAAGGTCCTGAGAAAAGAATGTTACATGGAGTAACTAAAGTTCTGGTGCATAGAACAAATAACATGTCATTTAAAGCTGTATATGAGATAATATGCAATATAAACATTAAAAGATGACTATATAAATATTGAGAATTGTTTTACGGTTTACTCTTAAATTATCTGCCCACTTGATAATTGGGGTGAATTCTGAGTGTGATGTATTTATTGAGAGAGGGATGTGAACACTGTTAGAGAATACAACTTCAAAACCCTGCACAGACCAGGTTTTCTTATTTAATAATAGTGTTTATTAAGACCTGATTCATAGCTTATAAAAGTTTAGATAATTTGATGATAAAGCAGTTACTTTAGTGAGAGCCAAAGAAAATAAAATAAAACTCAGGGCTGCAGCCTTGAGTTGTGTGCAGGAAGAGTCAGATCCTCATCTGTTCTCAGTCCAGTTTATGCTGAATAAAATGTTGATAGATAGGTGAAATCTTCTATTTATGGTTGAGTTGGGCTCCTCTTACATGGAAATTACAGCTTTTAATGTTGTCTTAGTGATCCTCTTTGGTACTTTGCCAACCCCCCCGTTGAAGACTGAGTTTATCAAATAATTAAATAATCAAATCTTATTATGTGGTTAATAATAGAGTTTTAACTCCAAAGCACCTTTCCCAAAGAGGTTCAGTAGTATCCTCATGGGATAGTGCTGGGATACACAGGAATGCTGAGGCAGGTAAGGATATAGGACTGATTCAAAGAATGAAACTGAAATTCAAGAGTGCATACTTCAGCTTTTCCTAGAATGGAAGTTGGGTGGTAATAAAGCAACTAGGTTTTGTCAGGATGTAGTCTTTAGTCTCATTACGAAAAGAAAATTAATTATTAAAACATTGTAAAATGAGAATCATCCAGAAATCTGGTTCTTATGCCTAAGACATCTGTTTCAAGACCTGCAAATGAGAATTTTCCAAGTTTCAAAATGGACCCCATGATGCAATTTCTAAACGGCTCCTCTGGGGTCCCTTTCCAGAAGCCCTAATAAATATTTCTTCTGTTATTGTTTACCCTGTTTAATAACCCTGAGTCACAGCTGTTTGCATCTGAAATGGAATTTCAACTGGTTGGCCTCTGCCACTGGAATAGTTGCACTAGAAAGATCATTTTCTTGCACAAACCTTCTTAGTCCTTGAACTGATTGCCTGGCCAAGATGCTTGTAATCAAACCTGTGCAGGTAAAAGCACTTTTCATAAAACAAGTCTCCAAGCATAATCTTTTTATTTCTTTTGGCTGTATTGCTGTAAAAATTCTCTTGTGTCCTGAGTATCCCTGGGTTTGTCTGCCCTGGTAAAGTGGCTTTCATCTCCTGCTGATTTTGCTCAGCAGTAGTTTGCTTTGGAGATGTTCTGAGTGACTGCAAACCAGCCACAGTGAGCTCCAGTGTGCTGGTCCAGAGCGTGCAGCCCCACACTGTGTCACACTTACTACAAACCAACCTTATTTCAGGTAGTGTGGAAAATACCTTCACTAAAAATCACTATTAACTCTTTGAAACTCTGTTTGAAGGGTTAATTATGGAGCTGCATGATGAGGCTGCATAACTCTAAGTATCTGTCTCTATTTTGCATGTTTTTGTCTCTATACTGAAGGATTTATCTTGTGCACCTTAGCAGGTGACACTGGCTTCATGTTAAAAAGAACAAATGCTGAAAAGAAAATGTGGTGATTACATCTGATAGTGAACGTTATGCAGTGAAAGCCATGATACTTATTTCATTCCTTAACAGAGAAATGATACTTTTGGAAATAGATATAATGCTCTTAAAGCAAATTACAGTTGAATTTTGGCATATCAGGTGAGGGTCTGTCCAGAGGAGGAGACATTCAGAGGGAAAGCTGAACCAGGGCACTGAAGAACAAAATATGGAACAGAATCCAGCTGTTTATGAGCTGTGTTCAACCTTTGCACCAAACAGCCTACCAAAGGGGATTTGCAGTTGGCCAGTTCATATCTTTGACTACAGTGGAATGCAGGCAAAATAGGTACTGGTTTTAGGTGAGCAATACCTCTTAACTGTGAAAGGCAAAACTCAAATAATAAAATAGGGAAAATGCTTCATCTCTGGCCATAAAATATTCACATTTTGAGACAGCTTGATGAGTGGAAACCCAAAAGGCTTCTTGGTTTGGTGTCAGGGTTGTTTTGGGGGATTTTTATTTGTTCTTTAGTGGCTTTCCTCAGTTTATCTGAGTTCATCAGTCTGGATGCTGATGTGTGCAGGGTTTTGAGTAACTTCTGTGTTATCTTCTGATCTCCCAGTTCTGGCTCTGATTTGACAGACACCACGGACTGGGTGGTGGTTAAAGGAATGGAGTGGAAGGGGAAAGAGAGTAAGTGCCAAGAGCAAACATCTGATTCAGTGATTTTATTTTATGACAAAAGAATACTGCCTGGTACTATGGTCTGACTCCAGAGAGTCAGTGTGGATGTGCTAGAATACAGTGGATGTGCTGGGTAAGAACTTGCTTTGCTCTGAAAATTCAGGTGGAGACAAGGTGCAGGTAATTTTACTGTTCCACTTTATTTGTCTTGGTCTTTACAATTTTGATTGTAGAATTATACAAATTGACTTGAAATGATTTGGGAAACATACCCCTGACTCTGGCTTTCTGCAGCCAGAAATGAAAGCAGATGTATCCCCCTCATAAGAGAAAAAACAACTGCTTCCTTGAAAGTAGATTTGCTGTGTTTTTGCAGCTCTCTACTCTTCCTAATAAGTTCTGTATTTATAATTAAAAAAAACCCCTACTGCAGTAGTTCCTAAAGGAAAACATTCTTACCTATTTACAGGAGTATCACATATAGGTTTGACTTTGTCTAGAGACCTTGAGGATTTTATGTTATAAAGCTTTATAATAAACTACTGAAGAAATAGTCAAATTTTAATTTTAGAAAAAGACAATATTCTCCAACTCTGCAGTATTAACAACAACCTTCCAGGTAAGGAAGAGCAAGCAGAAACCTGAATTCATCCTAATTATCTCCTTTCTGTTTCCTGCCCTGTAGAGGGGGAGGGGTTTGCAAAGTTGAAATGAGAGGAGCTGTTTGGAGGAATTGCTATTTCATACATTTGTTAAATGCATGGATGATATTCGTGGCTGTATTTCCCTCAGTCAAAGACACTGATCCAATGCAATGTGCTATTGTGAAGCTGCTCACTTGCACAGAATAGCTGTCCCAGGGTAGCCTAGATCTTTCCCAGGAGGAGAAGAAAACATGTCTACTGTCTTCCACCCATGGGCTGTACATCTTGAATGCTGGCTAGAAGAGAGGAAAAGCTAAACCACAACTGATATTTTTCAGCTTCCTTCCACAGAGGCTAGAAAAGAGCATTTGTAGGCATTTTTAGCCATTATTAATCTATGTAACCTTTGTAATTTTCTCCCTTCAAAGTGTGGAAGACACTGAAATAACAGCCTGGAGAGGTTTGGCAATTGGGAGTTGGCATTTAAAGCCTAGCCAGCTTGCACTGCATTGTGTAGTAATTGCTACTTAATGGAATGGCAAAACCATTACGGTGACAAAGTCTTCGAGTGTATTTCTCTTTTGATGTGTAAATTAAGACTGTCAGAAAGCAGGCCCAACATGAAACAGGTCTCCTTATCCATTCTAGTTTGAAAACACTTTGCTTAATCCCTAGCAGCACATATGGGCTCTTCCACTTGTGTCTGCCACGGTTCACTAGGATCTCGCACGGAGAAAGATGTGCAGGGGCTGTGAAATGTTTGAGGGGTCTTCTCCCTTCAAGTTATCCGTGTGGGACAAAGAAGAAATGATTTTCAAGTCAAATACTGCTAATTTGTATTGCAGCAAACTGCAAAATTCAAGCTTCTTAAGCCAGAGTATTTTGGTACATTATTTCTTTACAGTGCAGGATGAAAGAATTTCAGCAAAGATAAAGTGTTTTCAGGGAATCAGAGCATGTTTTTGAGATAAGCTGCTGGCCTATTTGTAGAAATTACAGAAGCTTCAGTAAAACTCCTATAGCAACCATCTGTTTCTTCCATTCTGTAAATCTTAATTGTTTTTTATTATGGTATAGACATCAAAATACAATTCTCTAACTTATTTTCAGCTCCAACGCAAAAAAAAAAGTGAAATAAATTTTCACACATTGCTTTCTTACTTTAGCAGAATTCTTCATTAATGTATTTCTTCTACCAAAGATCTCAAATGGTTTTGTGAATTAGCAAGAAAAAGTCAATGTGATATTTCTTAATGGAAGAATGAAATATTAATGACTCTTGCTATTCCCCCTCATGTGCTTGATGGAACATCTTCATGCTCTTACCTCCTCCGCTTCCTCTGCTGTTCCTGCCACACCTTTTAAAGCATCAGAATGGCTCAGTAGCAGTGAATCTGCTGCAGGTTGGGTGTAAATTGTGTACTTTATGTTTAGTTCTGGTGTAGTGAGGACTTTGATGGTGCTGTGATCCATCTCAGTGTCATTCAGCTAGCTCCCGTTCTGCCATATTTAGCTTTTTATTCCTCTAGAGATTGCAAACTAATTCTGAGGAGGTTTCCTTAGGCTTATGGAGTCTCCTAAGATGGTTTTGTGAAAAAGTAGTTTGATGGGTTTCCCAGGTTCTGAGATAATGAATCAATTCTAGGGCAAGAGGGAGGGGGGAAACCAAACCAAACCACTGCATTGCAGTACACTTACCAAAGCCAGCGAACTTCCAGTATCCATACATTAATGCCATGGAGGAAACAAGCAATTCAATAGCTAATATGGGATGTTACATCAAACCAGTGACTTCAGCTGGGATTAGCAAGGAAAGCAGGAACCTTCATGCTTCTCCCTCAACATATCTCTACTTTGCCACTCTGCATTAGAGAAGAGCCAAGGTCTTTGCATTGACTCCGACTGCATCTTGTTCATAGTGAGATGAGCCCCTTGCCTGGCTCAAAGGGCTCTGTGACTGGAGTGTGACCACTGTAGAGCTTCTCACTTTGGACCAGCAGTGTGCCATCTCCCAGCTCTAGGTCATCTTCCTCCAGCTCAAAAGCCCAAGCTGCAAAATCCTTTTTTCCCCCAGTGGTTTCCCTGCAGTGGGATGAACTGTTTGTTTCCCCTGCTCTGCATCAGGGATGAGCGAGTCTTTGTCGTCATTGTATTGCTGAGAGTTATGGAAGATTTCTGGTGACTCTTTGATCAATGTATGCAAGGTAATTACTCTGAGGCTATTAAAAAAGAAGGCCACTTTGAAGTTGCTGACAGAAAAAGGAGTTCTTCCTCCGAGACTTTCTTAATATTTTGTTCCATCCAGTAGAAGAATTTAAAGTTTGCATAATGATTATTATGCTAATATAATGGTATTTAGCAGGCTATTTCTCCTTCTACTTGCAAATGAACAGGCTATTTAAGACCTGGTCTGTATTTTTGATGTGCAGGAAAATGTAGAATCAATAGAATGAATGTATTAAGCTGATGTGAAAAGAAAACAAAAGTAGTTTTAAACATCCAGTAAACCTGCAGTTGTGTAACTTGTAAGTTAAACAATTAAAATGTAAATTTAAGTACCTGGCTAATTCCTTGGAAGATCAAATACAGAAATGAAAGAGAAAATATTCAGCAGTATGTTTTGCTTTATTTTTTTCCTCCCTTACTTGGTTTAGCAGTACATAAAAATATGAAACAGAGTCTGAACAACAATAATGAAATGAAATCTAAGAAGAACTTATTTGTGCCAGAAGTTAAGTTTGTTTCTTGAACTAAGAGTTTGGCATTTTAGAATGGGAACCTAAAATCTTCTTTATAAAGATGGGAAATGTTGGTTTTGTTTGTTTGTTTGTTTGTTTAATATTGCTCTTTGGTGCTTTGCTAACTGCCTAAGGACAGAAGGTACCAATAGCCTGGAATTCACAAATTCAACAATGGCCACTTTTTTTTCCCTCTCCAAAATAAAGGAAGAAAGAAAAGTGATTGTTTTCATTGTAGAGATTATTTACATATATATATATATAAAAATTAGAATTAAAGCATTCACCAAAGATAAGACTTCAGTGCCTTTTTCTGCTTTACTGGCTAAACAGAATATGTTCTGGAGAACAAGTGCCATATTCTGTTTAAGACAACTGTTGGGTGACTCAGTTCTGCTCAACTTAGGACTTGTTACAAAGAGTATGGAATAACTGGTACAAAAATCATTCCCTAGTCTGTTAAGCTGAGCAAAGCAAACCATTCATTTAATATATAATGTTGATTTATTTTTTTTTATCCTCTCTTTCCTGCATCTCAGAAACTTTATTAGTTTACCCCAGAAGCCCAGTATAATGGGAGTTGATTGCAAAGAAATGTCTTGATTCTGTCAGAAGAGTGAATGAGAGCACTTGAAGTGATTACACTGACTTGTTTTCATTCCTTCTACTATTCCAACAGTAGAACTTGACATATTTTTATTTCCTTTTTAGTTAGCAGCTATGTCAAACAAGTGGTGAAGTCTGATACAGGGTAGGAATGAAGATGCATATACTTTTAAACTTGAACTCTGTAGCAAGACTTCACAATAAATTATTATTATTATTAATATTTATTTATTTATTTATTTATTTAAA
>JANHGL010010807.1:49224-62843 GCA_024611195.1 Ceyx melanurus | reverse complement strand
GGGAGTTGCGGAAATTCCGGCCCTGTCAACGGCTGCCACCAGCTCGAGCCTTCTCCCCGCTGCCTAACGACGCTGAGCAGCTGATCAGTCCTGAGCGGCCGTTGTTAACCGCTGCGGAAAAGAGTGCGGGGTGCCCGCTGTCGGGTTTTAATTTAATAGCTGTCGTGCGAGTACCAGCGTCGGTGTCCTAAGGAAGTAGGCAGCCGCAGGGTCAGATAAAAGAAGGACCAGCGTACTTGGTGTTTGGATTTGCTTGTTCCCGGTCTATACTGGGGAAAAGGGACGCTCTGTGTCAGGTCAATCACGCGGCCGCGGAGCTTAAACCGCCAAGGTGTTTTACCTCGAGGTATTTTCTGGATTCGTAAGCTCTTTACCTAACGTCCCTGGATAAAACACACCTCTAGATACTTGAATTTTAAGGGCGTACGTACCCATAATAAATTTACAAGCTGCGACACAACATATCTTAATTATTGTGTCGCATTAAAGTACATTAAAAGTCGACGATTCCCCTCTGTACCGAACCGAGGAGGTTTGGAGCGGTTCTGGCTGCTCTCCACGGCACTGGCTCAGTCTCACTGGCCTTATGAATTCTGAACCTTTGACAGGCCTTTTATGAAACTAGGTACCTTGGCTTTATTCCTGGAAAAAAAGTGTCTAACAGATTCTGTTCAACAGTCGTAATTTATTGATTGTAATTTATTCTCATAGTAGCACATCAGCTTCATACACGGGCTATACCTTATCTAAAATAAACTTGAGGAATAATAAATGGGGGGGGAGGTTGTTGTAGTAGTTTTGGTTTGTCAGTTTGGTTTTGGTATTTGTTTGCTTGGTTGTTTTTCAGTTTTGATTGGTTGGTTGGTTTGTTTGTTTTTTCCCTGGTTAAACGTATTAAAAATACGGGATTTAATGTAGGCAGCTCCCCTGCTTCTCCACCCTGCTGTGTATGAATAAAGCTAAACGCGACTTTTGGAAAGACAAAGCACATGCAAGAAAAACGCTGCGGGAAAGGCAGAGCCACTCACATCGTTTCTGACGCCTCTACTCGTGTCTTCTCTGTAGGTGCGGGGGTGTGCCCGGGGCTGGAACCAGAGAGGGGAAAAAACCGCCTGAACCCCGCCTTTCCTGGTAAATACACACTAAGTAATCACCGTCTCGTAAATAAACGAATACAAAACAGCAGATATTATTTCGCCAGGCTCTTTTTGCTTTTTAAAATGCGTTGTCAAACCAATAAAAGGACTTACGAATGATACCTCTATGATAAAGCCAGTTAAAGTTAATTCTGTGAAAATAAAATCTTCACTGTTAAGAAAGAAATCACGTAATTGCTTGATTATTGGCATTCTTTAACTGATTTCTTGGAAAACAGGATGTTTCACTAGAACTTAAATCTTCGGTTATTGATAAGTCACCTCCTTCGAGAGGAGAGCTGTAAGCGGTAAAACCCCGCTCGGACGGGCTGATAAAGACCTAAAGATGCACTTTGGATTTAGAGTAGCAGAAAGGGTTGGGACAGCGTGAGGAAAGGCTCGTGGGGCGAGGTGGGCAAGTGCAGGGGCACTTTGCGGCTGCAAGGAAAGACGGCTGTAGCTGAGAGCAGTTGAGTGGACTGCAGCCTGTCCTACCTCTTTTTGTTCGTTCAGAAACGATAATCTCAGATTTTGTTCGCTTGGTTTGGGTTTTATTTGAGGATTCTTTTTTGTTTTTTTCTGTGGATTCATGGTGACCCTTTGTGTCAAAACACTCTCGCGTGTGATGCTCCGTGTATTGCGTTGAATGCTGCAATAACGAACTGCTACTTCTTTTTAACCCAAATCACATAAATCTATCCGGGGTCGAGTGACAGAGACAGAACTCGCAGCTACTGTGTCCCGCTTTAAAGAACTAGCAAGCTGCTAGTTCACAGAAAGGTATTTTGTTTTATAAATATTATCTTCTTATTATTGATGGGAAGTAGATGATCTTACAGAAAGCACTTTCAGAAACCTATTACTTTCAACAGAGTTTCTAAATGGAAGATATCCTAAGAGCCTTTATCTTTACCTCCGTTAACTGTTACCTTGTAGTCTCATAAAACAATATTATTTACCTAACAACGTCACCATTTCCCTGGCTCTGGATAGGTAACTTTTTTAACTAGGCAACATCCCGGAGCAATTCCCCCCGGCTGACAAGTGATTGAAAGGAGACGTCACTCGGCAGACTGTTCTGCGCCGTCGGGTGAAAATGTACTCATTAATTCGGATTAATTAGCACCATTATAAGACGACGTTAAAGGTTATAGTACAGATAAGGGTCGCTATTTCTGAAAGCCTTCAGCTGGCCGTGATCGCCCAGTGCCTGACTGCCCCTCAGTCCTGGCGCCCTGCAGGGAGCTGAGCGGGCTCTCGGAGAGGCGGGAAAACCGCACCCTCCCCGTGCAGCTCAGAAGAGGGAGTAGCGCAGGGGGGGAATGGGGCAGGGGCGTTTTTAATGGTGGGCTGTGTGCGGCGGAGTGTGGGGGGGAGGCCGTAGAGCTGAAGTATAAAGCGTGAGGAGAGAGGCGAAACTTGCTTGTCCCGTGGGCGTGGACTCTCCCGTACTCTGATGAGCCGTCCTCATCAGGCCCACCCGCGCCCTCTTCTCAGCCCAGGGCCGCAGCGTTGAGGGGGCGGGGGAGGCAGCGCGGCAGCGGTTGTGAGGGCGCGTAGTTCAAATCCAAGCGAGGGAAAGCAGGGGTAGCAGCACGCGGGGAGCTGGTGTGGGTGGAGAGAAGCGAAGCGAAGCGAAGCGGCTCCTCACTAGGGCAACAGGCCCCAGAGTCAGGCGGCGAGCTGCCGAGGCGACAGGATTCTGCTTCTCTCCAACTCGGCAGGGGAGGGGGTCTCCTCCCCTTCTCTGGGAGCCCCCTTAACCACCTCAGCTGCCCTCCCTGGTAGCGGCTTCTCGCCTCTGTCTCCTGTGCGCAGCGACTTGCTAGATGAGGGGCTGAAGCAGTTGCTTTGCTCGTGTTTGGCACCTCAGTGCCTGAAGAGACCTTTGGGTTCTAGTCCCTAGGTAGACGTCGATTTTCTTCATCGCTGGGTAATTAGCTATTGCGGTGAGTGCATGCACAGACTGAAATCAGCTGACTGTATTAGCTGGCTGTTTCTCTTATCTCTCTCTCTTCTCATGCCTTTCTCACTCAGGTTTTCCGTAGGGGTAAGCAATACTGTGAACACTGCACCTTTGCTTTGGAAGATTTCCATTTGCTTCAGGCATTAGGGTAAGTGACCTGCATCTTACAGAGAGGCCTTAGCTATGTCATCTTCAATATTAAAACCTTTGAGGGTATTGAGGGCTCCTCTGATTTTAGCTCTAAGCTCTCAAAAAGCACAGTCAGTTTTACTGTAGACATATCTGTTAAAATAGGAGCAAAAATACCCTTATATCACCAAAACTTTGCCTTTATCTGTTATCAGTGCTGAATGGTGACAGACAAGGACGTAAAACACCTTGTTTGAGGCATAAATATTCATTGTATTACTGAGGAGAGTAGTATTTAGTATCAGGAGCAGGTGTGGCTCCATCCTAGGACTCATGTCTAAGTTATAAAATCATAGAATGGTTAGGGCTGGAAGGGACCTCCAAAAGTAATCTAGTGCAACCCCCCTGCAGTGAGCAGGGACACCCTTAACTAGACCAGGCTGCTTAGAGTGTCCAACCTTACCTTGAATATCTCCAGGGATGGTGCCTCAACCACCTCCCTGGGTAGCCTATTCCACTGTTCTACCACCCTCAAGGTAAAGAACTTCTTCCTGATGTCCAATCTAAACACCATTTACTATGACTTCTAGTATCTACTGTTTTTACCTCTTTAGGACACTGTAAGACTAAGCTTGGCAGAAATTATTCCTTGTCTGAATAGTTTTTGACTCTGAATATAAAAAAAAATTATTATCTAAACTGTAAGTAAGTTTGCAGTTGATCAATTTGGCAACTACAAAATTAATAATAAATATGAGAAATGCATAGAGCATAAAATTCTACACTTAACAGATATGGATGTTATCCCTTAGCTGTAACTGACCTGCTGTGACCAGCCTTATTTTCCCTATGCATGTTTTATGATGTCTAAAACATCATAAACTAACATAATACTTTGAGAAATTCACATGAAAAGGGCTCGATGTTACATATCAAACCTTGTAGATTAAACTCTTGATAATAAAAAGTCCTTTATAAAGCACTAGAGTGCTAAAGTCATTAGAGGCTTTACTAGGCATTTCTTATTAAGTAGCATCTCATTCTATTATGGGAGAAGATATGGTGACTACTTTTATTGTTTGTTTCAGAAATAACACTGCTAGCTTCATTTAAAAAGTCCAAGTGCCAAGCAGAAGATGTCAGACAGTCATTCAGTAACGTTCAATATTCTTAAAAGCAATAGATTAACATCTTCCAGCAGCAGTTTAAAGTACTCCAACTTTAAAGACAGCAGATGCAAAGAGTCAGGAAAAGATCCTGATGTAGAACAGAAAGAAGCAGAAAGCATAAGAAGCTTATCACTGCAACAAGAGCATTCTGAGTGCCTTCATCCAAATACCCTCTCTTCTGTGTCATCTTCTATCGAAAATGAAATGGGTTCTATCTCCTTATCAGAAAGAAAAGCAGCAAATAGAAGTGCATATTGTTTTGAGACTCCCAAGGCAGGTAGAAAATCCCCTTCTTTCCGCAGAAGGCTGCTTTTATCTATGAATGTTCCCTTTGGCAAAGATACTTCAGCAAGCTGCAGGAAAAAAATATTCTCTCCTGGTTTGCACTCCAGAGAAAAACTTTCCCAAACTGCTTCAGATTCTCCAAAAGGCAATAGTTACAAACCTCTGACAACCACCACCTCAAAAACTGATGGTTCTAATCCCAATTGCCCAAAACTAAGGCTTTCCTTTTCCCAACAAAGGACTTCTACACTAGATGAGTCCAAATGTCAGGACTCCTCATTGCCAGAGCCAGAGAATCTGTCTCCAATTCAGTGTAAGGATGGTACTGCTGATGAATTCAGTGGAAGTGACCTTGTGGATGTTAGTTTACTTGGGACTCTTTCTTGTGGTGAGTTATCTGAGGCCAACCAGGGTAAGTTCCTGACTTCTATGGGCAGCCTTGTAGAGAGCATTAACTTTGAACTGTGTGGCACAGACTCTTCCCCTGTTCAGCTGGCAGGTTATCCGGGCCTTCCAGTACCTGAGGATAGTGGATATAATTCACTTCATTTGGACAAATCGGGAGACTTCTTGTCTTATCATGAGGAGTTCTTCCAAAAGCATAATGAAGGTTCCAAAACTCTGGATAGTAAAAGAAAGACAAGAAAACTGGAACGAGTTAGAAGGTTATCCACCCTTCAGGAACAGGGCTCCCAGTCAGAGGCAGAAGATCATCATGGCAGCCCTTCTGCTTCAGCAAGGATGTTAATAAAAGAAAGAGACCTTGTCAGTGAAGATGATGCAGTAGTTTCAGGAGGACAGTCTAATAGAGGCCTAGTTGTAAGTCATGGAGATCTCTCAAAGACTCCAGCTCTAAAAGTAGCTCATGATATTTGCTTGCAAAGACGAAGATCAGATCAAAATCAAATATCAGAAAATGTAGATGGAGCAGAAATATTTGAATTAGAACAAGTTCTTGCTGGACTTATTGGCAAGAAAATGGGCCTTGAAAAAATAGATATTTTAACAGAATTAAAATACAGAAATTTAAAACATGTTCTTGCTATAATTTTAGATGCTTTGACTGTGGAAAGCCTATGCAGGTAAGTACTGCTGCTTCCCCATCCTCACCCCTGAAAAGGGGAAAATATTTCTGCAATTAAATTAGAATAGCTTCTGGAATAGTGTGTGTTGTCAATAGAATCTGGTTTTCTGAGGAAATTTCAATGTTGTCACCAAAAATGAAATGACTTTTACTGTGTAGTCTGAAAAAAACCAAAACCAACAACAAACCCCAAAACACTAAAACAAACAAAAAGGCAAAACAAAAAGTCAAACATGGCAATTAGTGAACTTTAAACCTAAATCACAATACTTGCAAATTTTAAAATATATTAAAGTTTTCTTAAAGTGTCAATAGTAATTTTTTCTCAAGTTCCCCAATAACATGTAGTCCCCAAACCATATCTTTTTCTGGATGTCTTTTCTTGTATATTTAACTTCCTCAGTTGTTTATAAGCACTAAGATGCTCAAAGAATTTTGCTTCATGGCTAATGTTTATATAAATTTTTAATCAATAGAAATCAAGTGCCATGTGCATTAGTAGTTACAAAGGCAATGGGAGAATAAGTGGAAGCAGAAGGGTATGGATGTTTTCAGAATATTTAATACACAAAAAATGTAACTTTAGCAACAAACTTGGTCAGTGGCTTATGTGGAAGGAAGAAACTTTTCTAAGTTAGAGCTGCCATGTTATTTACATTGCAACTGTCCTCTAGACCCTTCTATTGCGGTAAGATACGCGAGATGTGTTTCATAACTATATAGTGAACAAGCAATATCAGTAGGCTGTAAAATGACCAGTAGTATACAAAATAATGAAAAAAATAATCTGTAAAAGGCAGCCTTTACTATCATGACTTCTGTACTATTTGGTAAAATGTGTAAGTGGGTAATTTCTCACCAATCTGTTCCAGCATTTGGAAAGTAAGCAATAACTGGCGAGAAATCATTGCACAAGATAAAAGTGCAGATGAGAGGAGAAAGTTGTACATAAAGCACCTGAAAGAAGAAGCTGGGGTAAGTTTCATTTCAAAGATATCTCTTTCAAGTGTGCAAGAAACCAGGACAGAGGAAAGAAGAAACATCCTGTAAAGCCTCAGAAAAGTATCTGATGGAGACAGTTCCCCCAGGACTCTGTGGAGGATTCTGACAGGAGAGTTGCTTTTCAGCTGTCAGCAGTTTGAGTGCTGTCTTCCAGCTCTGGAGACTCTTCTCCTATCTCCCAGCCTCCTCCCCTTTTCTTTTGAGAATCCTATAGGATCTCTTCCTCAGCTGATTCTGTCTTTCCATCCTAACCTCTCTTCTTACTCTTGTGCCATTTTCTTCCTCATTTTCCATCTCTCCAATCTGCAATGCTGAAGGACCCACTCTAGAATACTCCCTGATTCTTTTCAACACTGCTTGTGGGTAAGTTTCTCCATGGTGAACATCAAAGAAGGATATATAGAATTTTAAGTGTTATCTAGAAAAGTAAAAATATTACTAGCAGTATGATTCTCTTCAGATCCTCCACATGCATATATCTTTTTACCTGTCACAAAGCTTGTTTGCTCTCTCCATGCTTGTTGAGATGTGTCCTAATTCAGAATCACAAGGACCCGTGGAGTTGGTTGGCTTTTTATCCTACTCATGAGGCTTTCATTTTAATGGTTGTCCCTTGTTTCTTTATTAAATGTAAGCATTTAATGGAAAATACATGCATTATATATATATTTTGTGCAACAAAACCCAGCTGCAAATCCCAAATGACATAAACCCTTATTTTTTGTGTTGCCTTTTCTTTTTTTCTTTATAAATTTTATAAACAGGAGTATTTCTTGAAAGCTGAAGATGCTGCTACAAGACTTAATATTCTCAATAGATCCGCTCTAAGGCCTGTTCAAGCTCAAGCCAGAACTCCTGTAGCATCAACAGCACCTTCCTACACTATTACACCCAGGAGGTGCAGCTCTGTTCCCCACTCAACTACCAGGCGGGATGAATACATAAAAGTAGGTAGCCAAGACATTCTTTGCTTGTTCTTTGCTAGTTTGTTCCAAGAACTAAGCAGTTCTTCTCCTTTTGCTGCAGGTTGCTCAAACCCTCTTGATTGATGAAGCTCTAAAACCCTGTCCAAGATGTCAGTATCCTGCTAAGTATCAGTTGATAAAGAAATGGGGAGTGTGTAGCAGAGAGGCTTGTGGGTTTGTGTTCTGTATTATATGTCTGCGTGCTTTCCATGGGTCAAAGGAATGTAATGGTTTATCTGCAAAACAGAACAACAGAAAAGATGCTCCTCCAGGAAGTGCCCAAAGCAAAAGAAATCTAAAAAGACTCTAAAAAGTTTGTAAGGCCTGTAAATCTCTGTTTAATTTCTTTTCCCTTTCTCCTAAATTCCTAATCCTGTTCATAGTCTTCCTAAAGACACATTTTAAGTGTCATTCAATGTGGTTTTGCTGACTTACCTTGATAACTTCCATGTATATATCTTAATTTAGTACACTTTTGGTTTTGAAAAAAGTGAATGTTTTAAAACATTTTTATGTCTTGTTATACCTGTTGTGTAGTAGCTAGGCACTTACATCCTTTTTAAATAAAGTATCTTAAATATAGTCATCAATATTGAGCATACCTCATAGATGTTTAAAAATGTGGTTCTTGTCTTCATGACAAATTAAATTATTTAGAAAAAAATCTTTTGAATGGCAATTATTATTCACTTTAAACTACAGTTAATGTTTCGAAGCTATCTGAAAGTGGGGCCCCAGGTATGTATACAAAATATGCTTCTACCTATATAAATGATGGCACCCCAAAAGTTTTGTCTTCAGTTTTGGGTTGGTTTTTTTTGTGGGGGTTGGTTGGTTTTTTTTTGTGTTGGTAGTTTTTGTTTTGTTTTGTTTGGAGGGGTTTTGTTTGGTTTTGCCCTTTTTTTGGATTTTTTTGCGTGATGTTTATTTTTATTGTTGAATCACTGTTGAAATGGCTTATTTTTCAGACCTGTTAATCACCAAGAAGACTTTAAGAGCTGCTTGTAATTCCCTGAGACTGGCTTTGTTACCATGGTTGTATTTCCCTATCCCTGTCAGGAGCACTGTTCCAGCATCAGGAATAGCTCCTACTCCTCAACCATGTGCAACATCCTGGCAGCTCCTACTTATTACATCCTACTTACCCTGCTATGCACCCTGCAGGAGGTTCTGCTACTGCTCCTCATAGCCAACTGGAACAGCATTTGGCCTGGCAGCTGTGGTGCCTATTCCTCTGCCTCTCCTTTCCCTCCTTGGCCTGGGGGGGCTACAGAAAGGTGAGGATGGTGACGAGCAGACACCCAGGTAAGGAGCTAATGCTAGCATAAGTCATCCTTAAGAATCTTCCTCTGCCCTAGAAGCTTTACAGACAACCCTGCACAGTGAGGAGTCTTTCCCAGTCACCTTAACACTCCATGCACCCCTCATGTCAGCTCTCACAGCTCCTCTGTCTGCTGACACCGTAAGCCAGTCCACCAAGGATCTTCCTGTAACCACCAGAGACCACGAAGCGCTTTCTGGTCCTTTGATTTGTAAAACTCCTCCCACTGAACTAAGACCTTCTCCTGTTTAGGATGTGGTGCAAGGGATGGGCACAGGATGAAGGCCATGGTTGTTGTTGAAAAGATGCAGTAGTCATGAAAGAATTAAGGCAAAACTACAACAAAGCATAGGAGTTGTGCACATCTATACTAGAGATGTGCTCTTAATTCCCATGTATGATGCATCTTCACACATCAGTCTATTTGTAGCTGCCACTGAAGACAGGATTTATAGGAAAACTTTATACTCTGTGCCCTATCTCATCTCCCTCAACCCATTGCTTTAATGTCTGTAATTATTTTTCATATTCTGAGGCAATAGTCAGACCTGTTATGAGAACATCCTTCTCTTAAGGAAGGCATGCTTGATGCAAACATAAATTCTTACTAGCCCCAAGGGAGAGTTAGGAGGCAGGAGCCAGCCCTACATAAAGAAAGCTCCAGAGACTTGGCTGTATAAAGTTGGAAGCACAAGAGAATAAAAGGCAAGAAATACATGATGCACAGTGAAAGGAGGAAACCAACATGGGAGGATTGTGAGGTACAAGCCTGAGGTTCCTCCTATGTGTTAGCACAGCACCTTGCCCTTTGTTCATAGCCCTGTAGCCTTAGCACCCCCCAGAGGATACAGTGTTTTTCCATATGGCTCATTTGTTGGAAGACTTTAATACTTGCCTCATTAGTGTGGGATGCACTGAGTGGACCTATTGTACAGGATTGCTGTGCCCAGTTAAACAGGTACCTTTGCAACATAAAAAGCAGAGATTGAGTGTTGAGGGCACAACCTGTGCCAGATCAAGCAATGGCAACTTTATTTTTTTCCCTGGAAGTGCTGCCTACCAAAGTTCAGACAGCCACAATAAATATATGGGTTCAGGGTGGAAAAGCCAAAGCTCAGGCCGAGGCTTAGGCTGAACCTAAAAGGCTCAAGCCAAGCACCAAAGCTAAAAGCAAAAGCAGATACTACTAGCTGGAGAAAAGAAAACAAAAGCCAAAGCCCAAGGATAAAGCTGAAGAAAACCACTTTATTATTTTCCCAGCCATCTTTTATCTTTTAGCAAAACAAGTGTGTCTTTTCTCTGTAGGCTACATTTTGCTGTCTCCTTTTTCCAACTCCTTATTGGTCAAGTTACAGTGCCAGATATCTAACAACATTAGCAAAACAGCTACTTTCTTTCATCCTAGCTTCTTCTCATTATTTTGTTCAACTTCCCCTTATCTCTCTGCCTACATACCTTTCTCATGACAATCTACTCAGAGTCAATGTTATCCTCAACTAGAGCCTAAGAACTCCTGTCCTATTAAGATTTCTCACAAGTTAATGTTATTTTCCACCAGGGCCTGAGAATTCCTCAGTCCCTCTACAACTTCCAACAGCTGCCCTTCCTTGGATACTGCAAGGAATCACGACAAGGACTTCAGAATCAAGGGCTTGGCAAGGTTCAGGAGTCAGATTCAAGCAAAATCTACTTTGCAAGTGTTTGCACACTCCACATGTGTTTGAACCTTTAACTTGAAAAGTATTTCTTAGAGTAGCCAGGCTCCTGTAGTTGTTTAATTCCAAACCTGCTGCTTCTGGGTGCTAGGCAGCTAAGCAAGTTTAACAGATTTGCTGGGATCATGCAAATTCCTAGTGGATTTGTTTTTTAATGCAAAGCCACAAGACATGGTGTGGTCTTTACCCTACCCCGGAGCTATGACCCCAGCTACACTATCTACATTATAAATATACATTATAATATACATTAGCAACTACACTTCCATGGGGGCAACAACTGAGGCTCCCTCCTACTCATTCACTGTCTCTGTCCTGCATGAGGACAGATCCCAGTGCTCAGGCAGAGGGGTTGGACTAGATGATCTTCTAGGTCCCTTCCAACCCCTAATATCTATGATTCTATGATGATTCTAAGAAAATAGCAATCTGCCTCTGACCACAGTGACTGTCCTGGTCCTGACCCACACAATAAAATTGCAGCAGTTCTGATGCTTTTTTTTTTTTTTTTTTTTTTTTTTTTTTGAGAGGGGGTGAATTTTTCTTGTTAATAATTTTTTTTTTTGGGTAGGTGGGTAGCAAAATCAAGTTACTTGGTTTCATAGGTGTTTTTGTGACAAAATAATACAAGTAGTTTGTAAGTGAGCAGTGCAGAGTGCAGGAGTCAGGACTAATTTTGTCCGCAAACTGATGGCAATGACAGGAGCAAAAGTTTCTCTTCCACATTGAATTCTTAGTGTTATGAACTCAGAGGTAAAAGAAACAATTGCTAGGCAGAGGAGTTACCTAAAGGCAAAGTGGCCTGTCTGGAGATAACCAACTGCACGATCTAATGTGAATAAGCCTGATGTATGGTTGCTGTGCTGGGCCATGTGGGCATATACACAGTGCTGTGTGGCTGGCAATGGGCAGAGTCTGTCCCAAAAGTGTAGCAACTGCTGTGACTAAGGGTAGGACATGTGTTACATGCTCTCAAAATACAACATGGTGTTTACAGCACCTGTAAGCTTGGGAGCAGTTACCTGCTATTTCTTTCCCAGCTTGACGCTCAGATGTATACTTAATTTCCTTGTATTTTTAAGGATTGCCACTTTAGAATTTTTAGTAAAAATATTATTTACACCATTCCAAGCACCCAAAATAAGCGAAGAGTTTTGCAGTTACCAAGGTGTGCCACGAGATGTCAGCATCTGCAAGTGTTAGTTTCATAACTACTAGAAGTAACACATACTAGCCCTTTTCTCTGGCTACCTGTTGGTATATTTGGTTTTGTGTTGGGTTTTTTGTTTGTTTTTGTTGTTTGGTTTTGTTTAGGGTTTTTTTTTTCGTGTGTGTGTGTGTGTCTGTTTTGTTTGGGTTTTTGTTGGTTTTTTGTTTGCTTGTTTGTTATTTCTAATGTTTTCTGTTTTACTATTCTCTGGTGCTACTTAAATGATCAAAAGGGAAAGATGGTCATCTTGGAAACTAATGTAAACTTTTCTGTCCTGTATTTAGGTCTAGCTCCCTTATGCAGACAATAAGGGTCAAGAGCTGCTATTACTCTAAAATCAACAATATATCCTTCATCACAGCACTGAAACATTTATTTGAGATGTCATTCCCTGCAGTATATGCTTTAATTTGTCTAAAACACAGTGTTCTCTCTTAAAATCATATTGCTTTTTTTGTTTTGTTTTTAATCTAATTAAATACTTATTAAATCTAATTAAATACTAATTAAAGGTACTTGCTTCTCAGTGTGAGGGCAACCTGGAAACAAATACATGAGAGTAATGGAATCCTAATGGCGTTTGAAAAGGAACCTTTTACTGTGATATTTTGAAGTTCTTAAGGGGTTCTCTTGCTGTTGGAGAGCAGAATATGGGCACAGTGCTCTAACAGAAGTTAATTTGTTTCTTGCTAACACCATGCTATAGCTCAGTAAGTATATTGCAGGTGTCTTTAAGTCAGTTATTCTTAATATAACTAGGTGAGCAAATAAATACAAATATATTTAATTCACATAGTTTTAAAGAGCTCTTATTTCAGTCTGGATATCTAATAGAAGCAAAGACTTGCTACTTGTCTGTGTTCATGCTGAAGAGGAGCAGGCAGGATTTGGCACACGCTCACTACCCAAAAAGAAATACAAGGGACATTTTAGATGTTGACAGCTTAAAAAAAATAGACCAGAGTAGCTAAGAGTAATAGTATGACTTCAGTTATTTAATTGACTGATTTGTCTAATGCCAAGCTGAAGTGGTGAAGGACAAAAATGAAGTAAGACGGTCAGTGAATCAACATTTCTGTGGAGAATGATGCTTTCATCCATTTTTTCAGTTCTCTTAGCATTATTATCACAGTATTGATCCAAGCATTGGCTTTTGTATCAATTTACATCACTTGATATCATATGACCAGGATAAGAGCAAACATAATCTTTCTCCAAGAAAGATGCAATTTTAATAAGCTTTCTGGAGAAAACAGCTGTGGCAATTTTCATGGAAAACTAGAGGTCAGCCCTGTTTATATACATATTTAAATCCTTAAAATCTTCTACATACACATTTGTTACATTACCTTTAAAAACATTTTGTTCCTTGCTGCCAAGGTAGATGTCAGAGATCCATAATTCAGGACCTCCTGTTCTGAGCACCACTCTAGTGAAGGGTGCTGAAGAGGCTGCTGTTAGCCTTTAAATAATTTTTCAAAAAGAATTATAGGGTTTGGTGGGTTGTTCCTCATCATAATGAAATGTTCAGATTTTTGTGAATGAGACACTTCTAAGATTACTAGTGGAGTCCCCCAAGGGTCAGTGCTGGGTCCAGTATTATTCAATATTTTCATCAATGACCTGGACGAGGGGGT
>JANHGL010010807.1:24164-44613 GCA_024611195.1 Ceyx melanurus | reverse complement strand
TGCCAGAGCAGGGGCACCTAGACCAAGTCACCCAGGAACAGATCCAGGGGGGGCTGGAATGTCTCCAGAGATGGAGAACTGCCTAGGTCATTTGAGAAAAAACCCTTTTAATTTTATTTCTTGCAGCAATTATCCTCATCTACCTGCTTCCCAGGCCCCTCCTTTGGGAGCGTATCGGTGTCACTTTGCTTCAGGGAGATTTCCAGCAGCAGCAGCGAGTGTTTGCAGCGCCCATCGCGGCCGTTGTTTGCAGCGCCATAGCAACCACGTTACACAGCAAAGCCCTGGGGCAGCCCTCGGCCAGGCCCTGCAACCCTGCAGCTCCTTTCTGCTCTGCAGAGAAGAATCTCACCTTTGCAGATGCCGTCGTGCAGGAGTGGGTGCTGGCCCCCATGGAGCTAGATCCAGGATGCAGTCCAAGAGGCTGACCACTGGTAGGTAGCACTTTGCAGGCAGGCTGATGCACTCAGGCCAGCAAGTTGCTAGTAATCAATTTGGCAGGATAAATTAACTGATATCCATGAGAAATAATCTAGGTGAAAAAATACTTGGCTTATATTTAAATCATTCTTGTGATAGTCCACCTTTTTATGTATCAACATCACTGCATCTTTTTAGAATTTATTTGGGTTTTTTCAGGCTAAGTTGTTTTATTTCAGTATATCCAGGAAGGTTATGCCTCACTACTCTCTTTCTCTTCAGGAATCATAGTTGAATGAGTTTAATTGTTTGGATAACATTTTTCTTTTTTTCTTTTTTTTTTTTTTTTATGTTTCAGAGCCTCCATGTATAACAGAAGAAGTGTTTGTAAGTATGGTTTATAAGGCTTGGTGATGCATTTTGTCATGCAGCTGTAGAGGAATAAAAACCACCAAATGTTTTTAGAAACTCTCTGGTTTCTCTTTCTTTTTTTCTGGGTGTTTTGGTTTTTTTTTCTGTTTGTTTTTTTTTTTTCTCCCTCTGCAAGTATTGAATATTTAGTAATGATCACAATTTTCTCAGAAAAAAAAAAAGTTTCAAAATAATTAGAGGGAAAAAAAGTATCAGGAAACTATAAGGATGGAAATGGAGAGTGAAATAGGATGATGGAAAGAAACAACCAAGTGGAAGGGTCCACACGACAGGGTTACCCATCTCCTCTACCATTTTTACCCTTTGCTCATCGCTCATTGGAGGATTTGCCTGATGTTTGTCATCTTGTTTTCAAAATGCAGTTTTTGTCAGTTATGAAATCACACCCTAAATTTTGCAGCTTAGGTAACATTTGCCTCTTCCTCATTTTTCAAGAGTGGGAAGGTATTTATCATTTTAGTGGTTGCTGTAATGTATAATGCAAATTATACATCAAGATGATGCCACTTTTACCCACGTTCAGCTTCTTTTTACATTGAATAATTCTGTGTTTTTGCACTTTCATGATAACAGTAATAGAATGACTACATTATTAAATGAAAATCCTCTAAAAATCAGTGGTAGCAAAGCTTATATTAATTAGATCATAAACATTTTATTGAGTAATCAGCTCCCATGTTTCCATTTCTTGCTGTTACATGGGACTGCAGAGAATTCTATCATTGGCAAATTAAACACATGTTACCTGCATATTCTTATACTTCAGCTTGTGATGAATTGTTTTGAATAAATCCTTTGAAATAATAAAATATAAAATAAAATGTGGGGTATTATCCAATCTATCCATCTTCAGATGCATCCCTCTCAGTGTCAAATCCAATTGTGCATTACCCAAAGCAAACATGAGGCAGACACTGTGGCTTATTTCTAGTGGTTTCTTTGTCAATTGTACTAATGCTTGCTGGATTGAATTGTCTGGATTTGACTGATTGCCCAGTGACATTAGTAAGAGGATTTTCTATTGACTTCAAAATGCTTTGGATTAGGCACCTAGGTGAATTATTTAATCAGCACCTCAACATTTCTAGGTGTGCAACTGCCTGTGATCCACATAAGGCATGATGTCAGAAAGCCTTGCTTTGTATTTCCAGGAAATAATCCAATACACAAGAAACTGAAACTCTTAAACTGTTTAGGAGTTGTTGTTATACTGAAGACTAATTTCTGAAGACCAGTGGAATAGTGTTCTGCTTTTATCTTTTGTTGAAATGAGAGTGGTGGTGATATTGAGTGCAGTAGAAGTAAGCTTGGGATCCATACTTACTGATTTGTCAACAGCAAAAAAACCCATAATTTTTCAGTCTTGTAGCAGGATTTAAAATGCAGGGTTCAGAAAGGGTAGAAAACCACCTGCAGATACCATCTTCACTTCTGATGAGGTCAAAAAGGAAGTCTCCCAGCTCTCAGATTCCAAGTATGGCATTGACAGCTTGCTTGGTGAGCCAAATTGTGTACCCTGAACTCCCTTTTATTCCCTGAACATCCCCAAGCAGCAGTGTGGGAGCAGAAACAGGCTGGTGAACTTTTCTATGCCTCTCCTTCCCAGGTGTGAGAGAGAAAGCTTTACTGTGGGTAATTTCTTGACTGTCAGCTTAAAGCACATTTATTTCAGAAGCAAACATGCAGAATTCCTGCATTTGGAAGCAGGTTGGTTTATTAAAGCTTTATCTGGCAATGTCTTGGTGTAGAATTTACCTTCTCCCGTGTGCTTTACCAACTAAGGACCCCAGCAGTGTGCAAGGGCTGGGATATAACAAAGATTATGTTCTCAGAAGTGGGAAATGAGGTTTTGCAGAAGCTTGCATGCCATAGCTGATGGGGAAAAGCCTCGTTTGAGGCAGTAGTGCATTCAATCCATGGCAGTGCAGATCAGTACAAGCCTTGCTTTGTGGTTTTGTCTCTGTAGGAAGAATGTTTAGCCACAGATGACATGCTTGTGGACTACTTCAATGAATTTTTGAGCCTTCCGGTAAGTCCCTTACAGAAATCTCTTGTGAAATACAAGGAACACCTTCCTAAATGAGTAGTAAAGTAATAGTAGGGAAGTAATCCACTTCAGAGCATTTTGCCTTTTGCCAGTGCACAGTTGAATGGTTTTTATCATGTCTGGATTTTAATGGTAGCAACTGTTGCTCAGTGTTGTTACCAGCCTTGGGGGAAAAACAATGGAGTAGCTGGACTTGTGGGGGGAGAATTTATCTTGCAATCTTACATATTTAAATCCCAGTGCACCAAAATAATAGGAATAGGAAATGAAGGGAACAGCTAGATATTTATTTGAGGAACAGAAGGAATTCACTTTTATTCCAGTATCATGATGTGGCAAAGTAGCAAATATTTGTCCTTCTATATTCTTCTGGTGATGCACTCAGTGAGTAATAAATGTTCTGTTTCAGCAACCAACTGTGTTTCTCTTCATGGATGTGAAGGTTTCTAAGTTGGCATTCCCCTCTTCTTTCTCTCCCATCTCCAGCTAGAAGGATGCAGCCTTACAATGCATTCTGTGTGCTGATCCAGTTGCAGTTGTACCACCATACCCAGTGCTTTATAGTTAACCAGTTGCTCTTTTATTCTTCTCTTAGGAGACTTGTATCAACCATCCTGCTCCTTTGACATGGCAACTTCATTGTAGTAGTCCTGGCCCTGACTACCCCCATTCTCTCCATCCTCAGACCTCACACCCATACTTCCCTGCAAGGTGGCACAGACCTTTCTTTCCACAGTGTCCCTTGTGGCTCTGGAGGCATCTCCCAGCTGAGCTGCCAAAGAGCTGCCCCACAGCTTAGACCCCTCCTAAAGCCCTACAGTCCAACAGGCTGCACTATGAGAACATATTTCTGCAACTTGCTTGGTAGAAACCATCACCAGCAGAGGCAGAATATTTCTTGGTGCTCCTGGAACCTAAGACTGTAGTGCAGCCACTGCTGGAATCAATCCAATCTCAGAGGATGGAGCAGTAAGAAGTTCAACCTGCTCAGCCTCTGGGTCTCCTTGGACAGACACAGATTGCAGGACATCTGTTAGAGGCCAGAATTCTCCTTGGCCTCAGAGAGCTCCTCAGCCCACAATCCTGGCACTGCAGTGAGTCCAGGTGCTCCTGACAGCTCTGGAAGCTCAGAAAAGAGCTCCCAGACACTTGTGAGTAAACCCTGCTTTACCCTGGTAGTCTTGATAGATTTCTGAGATGACACATCATCTTTCTTCTTCATATCCACATATCTTCATTAAAGCAGATGCTCTATTAGCTGGTTTGTATCTGAAATGTTCTAACTGGTTTTGTTTTCTCTTTGATCTTTTCCTGAGTATTTACCCTTTTTAGGATTAAATTCTATTAATGCCTGGAGTTCTGTGGTTTGAATACCTTATATTCCCAATTTTCTGCTTCTCAGAAGACTTCTAAAACACCACATTGAAATTTCCACTACTTTATTCTTGTCGTGATTATAAACTGTTGCCTGGGAACAGGATTACCCAGGTGTGCTAGTAGTTAGGGAACAAGTTAAGCTGTAAATATTGGGTGACTTGATACAAGAAATCAGGGGTAGCATGTGATTATTTTAAGAATAAATGCTGCCTCTGCATTGATTTCTAATGCATCACTAGTGTATGGAAAATTGTATCCCTGAGGACCTCCTATAGCAGCAAATTGTTGGTTTTAGTTTTTTTTTTCTTTGATATTAAGGGATCCTGTTGTTTTAATAACATTCAATACAATCTGGCATGAATTTCTAGGTACTCCAGAGATCTACATATTGAAATGAGGGATAGTTTATACAGAAAATATTTATGAAAGATGAAATAATGCCAAAAGAACCCCTCAGGAGGGCACTTATTGCCAATAAGTAGTACAGTGATTTCACAGTAGCAGAAACCAATTACATGACATACAAATGAGTTACACCTTCCTTGGTAACTACTGTAACATGAAAGATTTAAGAGAAACATTGGCCTGGATATATTTCCATTTCTAGCTGGTCAGGCATTCCTGGAATTTGAATCTCTGATCCATGTATTTAAAACCTCCAAGAATATCTTTAGCCAGGAGTGAAAATTCAGAAGTCAGAAGCCATCCAGCACTGTGTTGGAAGACTCAGTAAGAAAGTGCAGTCATGTCATCTTATTTCTGCACTCTGCAACCTGCCTGCTACTCATTGCACCCCAGGTCCATGCTGGGGCCTTACCCCTCATCTTCCAGTGACCCTGATGAAGACACACTCCTCTTTGCAACCTCAAGGAGTTAGACTAAAGACAGGAGCTAACTGCACCTCAGATGAAAGATATTCAGGAGTCCCAGTGTTGGTGAGTCCCTGGCTGTGGGTTTCCCTTGCAGCAGAAAGCTACTAAGAAATATAATTTATTTTTTTTTTACTCTTTGAGTAGTCTGTGATCCAGAATTTGATTTCATTCTGAGAACAATTAGAGCCCAATGAATAAAGTTTGGGCCAACTGGTCTTTCTGAAATTAGAATGGCCCTTAAAGCCTAGTGCTGTCTGTCCTGAGTTTGTAGAGGAAGGCACTCCCATCAAGCCACGAGGCTCAGGAAAGACCTTTTTGCTTTCTAGACTTTCTAAAAGATGAGTCAGGGTGTGTCTGGATCAAGTCCTGGTCCCAGACTTGGTCCCTGGTTTATGTTCAGAAGGTTGTATGTGTGGCCACCTCTGAGTCTGTTTGCCTGTTTCAGAGCCCTGCCAAGGGCTTTTGCTGAGACAGTTTTGCAGAGTTGAAAACAAATGAAGGTGGCAGATGTAACAAGTTTAGAGTTGATAAATACACTTACTGCATTAGTACTAAATACCCTAAAGCTAGACAATAATAATAATGATGCATTTGTGAGATAGCAGAGGCAGGATTTCTTACTGCAAGAGGTGTCCCAGCTAATGGGGAGGAGAGAATTACAGGCTCATCAACCCATCCAGGAGCTGGAATTGCCATTCTCACACCAGAGGCTTCTGAATGCCTGCCTGATGGCCCTGAGGAGGGGAGACAGAGTCCCCAGGCAGGGGTGTGTTAGCTCTGAACAAGGCCTGCTGTTACTGGGGAGATGGGAGGGGGAAGCCTGTGGCCAACTTTTGATGTGGAGGTGAAGTTGTTACCCAGGACAGCTTTTGAGATTGTCCTTCTAGCCTGACACACCACCAGGCTGGGAGGCCTCTGCCCCACCTCAGCTGTCCCTCAGCTGCTGTGTCCTGTTCCAGTGTCCAACCACAAAACCTTCATGTCTGTCCTGTGCTTTGGCCAGATCACCAAGCTGCTGACCTCCTGGCTTTGCTTCAGCCTGCTGCAAGGTGAAACTCCTCCAGACTTAGCAATTCTCCACTGGCTTCAGGAGGTTGTAGCATCTCAACGCAGCAAGCCTGGCTGTTTTCCACACTGTCAAAACAGGCCTGATCTAAAAGCAGCAGATGATGGAAAAGGCAGAAAGCCAAAAGCAATCCACTTCACTACACAGTTCAGAGCCTTCTTTGTCTTAAAGACTGCTGTGAAGAATTTGATGTCTCCATCCAAGCCATCAATGTGTACTCATTGGTGTCCTCCTGGCTTTCCAGCTGTGTGGAGGGAGGCTGTGGCTGCCAAAACAACCTTGAGGCTTTTTCATAAATAAGGCCCTTCATGCTTGTTGTGTTGAGACTCACCCAGGACTAAAACTGGCTTGGGAGCTTTCAAGGAAGCAAAACTACTTGCAGTCTCTTATTGGTAGTGAGTTTAAGCGTTCTCTCTCCATTGACTCTAAAAGACTGTGGTAGGTGGTGGTGACTTGTGTCTTACTCATCAGTGGAAGGGAAATCCTGGGCTCATTCATAAGTCAATGGGAGGTTTGCCATTGACCAGATACAGTGTGAATTTTCCAGGCACTTCACAGAGCTGTTCCAATCCTCTTCTGGTCTGAACTCTTACTGACATTTGTGATGCACACACACACACATCTCAAGGAAGTTTTGGCAGAGCTTTTGGATGAGGTCTATGTTCATTCCCCATCCTTTCAGGGCCTTAACCTAAGAGGCAGCCAAGCTGTGGCCATTCTGTTTCTCCTGGGGTTAAGCTGCATTATTTGGGGTGGAATGTGGTGAACATATTTACACATTTGTGAACTGTGTATGAAGTTGAGTATATCTGAAAACAAAGCAGAGAGCAGTGAGATTTGTGTGTCTGATTATCCTGGCACCATGGTGATAGATGTTTCGGTTTGCCATAGGAGCACAGAGAAATTTGCCTTCCTTTCAGCTAAGTGTGTAACTTTAGGTTTCAAAATTATCTATTCTCTTTAATCTTCAGTTGAAACTGTATTCAGTGTGCAAAGAAATGTCATTGCTTTAAAAAATGTACATGCAATTGATGAGTTCTTTAATGCTATTGCTGTACCACAGTCTAAAAACAGCATTTTGTTTGGTTTTCTGAAGGTGAGATTAGTACACTGAGCTAGTGGATTCAAGGGGGGAGTTTCCTGTGAGTGAAATAGTTTGCAAAGTCTATAGACCTAGTATTTGTTGGTATTCTCAGGTTCCTTTTGATCCTATTTATTGTGTTAAATTGATAATGTGTGAATCCCCAGCTCCAAGGCTCCTGCCAAACTTCATTTTATTTTTCTTAACATCTTGAGCTGTAATTTGCCTCTGGAGTTTTCCCTTTCTTTCTTCAAAGGATCAAATATTGGCCCATAGGAGAGAGAGAATAATACATTTAGTCTTTGGTTAATTTTACTTGTCTATAAAAAGCCAAAGCACATGCCAAAAGTGGGGTAAAAAAGACATTTCTCAGTATATTCTATTGGCACAGAAAACTTTTCCCTCTTCCTTTACAGCATAGACTCTCACCCACTCCTTCACATAGGTATTTCCACTGAGGAAATTCTCATGATTGCAATTACCTGCATGATTGGTGGTGTCATAAACCTCTCCCGTTGTCCCAGAAAACCTTTTGGGATTTTATAGCACTTGGCTTCTGTGGAAGAAGTTTTAAGTTCACTAAAGGGTATGAAACAAGGGGTTTTGGGGTCTTTTTGTGTGTGGGGAATGCTTAGATTGTGTGTTTAGCTCCAAAGTTCTTCAGATAACGAAGGAATTATTGATCCCCATTATTATAACTGGGAAAATGTTCCCAACAAGAAATGATGTTAATTTTTTGTGGGCTTCTGTTTGATTTGTTGTAATATTATGACTTTTATTTTTGTGGTGGGCATGAGTAATTAAGTCAGAACTTGTTTTATTGTGCTGACAAAAACATTATAATCTTTCATTCTAGTTTTCTTAAGTAAGCAAGTGAAATATGCTTCTCCAGAAAGGTCTTAACCTTTGTACAGTGCTTTTATGGGATAGTTTGAGTTGCTCTACCTGGTACCATTTGGGATTTGTACAGAACCATAGATCTCTCAGGCTGTTCCAACTCCCCTGCCATGGCAGGGATGCCTCCCACTAGAGCAAGTTAACCTACATCTAGAGTATGTTACAAAGGATTAGGTAAGAGGAGCTTTGTGTGATAACTAAAGCTCTCTTTGCTTTGGTTTTGACTTGAACAACATGGAACTGAAATAACGTGGTCATGCCTAGTCACATAGCCCCATATTATGGAATTTGCTCTTGGAAAACACCAGGCAAGAGCACTTCACATCCTGAGAGACCAAAGAACCTTGTTTCTTAGTGGACTTTCTCCTGGTTGGTTTGGGGTTTTTTTATCATAAAATAAAGAAGGTAGAGTACATTTGGAGGTTAAGAAGGTTGCACTGTTAGTAACTGAAAAGCTGTTAGTGGCCAAAATTAGGTTTGAAAGTAAATTAAATGTCCACAGAACTGGGAGGGTGTCTGAATCAAGTCTAGAGAAATCTCCTACATGTAAAAATGCTCTTCAAAATGTTCAGTACATCTGGAGGAAAAAGAAAAACTGCAGAGTGGCCTGGAGCAAATTTAGTGCCAGTGTGATTTCAGCTGCAGTTAGGTAAGATACAGACTACTTGTCTTGGGTAGCCCCCATTAGTTCTGTAAAATGCACTCATCTTTTCCCTCTCCATTTGAAATAGGAGCATTTGAAAGAGTTTTTTAGGTAAATACCTAATATCAGAGCTCAAATTATGAAAGACAGCTATGTTTTCATGTGTACAGGTAGGATTTTTTTTGGAGTTGACAAAAGTTAGTTGAAGTTTGGTCTATGTCATGTGTTATAAAGTATCTCTGAACTAGTGATGTATAATAAAACCTGCTACAGACCATAAGTTTTGCTCAGTGTTTCACCTACAAGTAACAAAAAGGAGAAAAGCCTTTCCTACATATGGAAATGTTCAGATTCATCCTCCTCAAATGCATCTCAAATGTAAAAGGTCATCTTCATTGCTCATCTTTTCAAGCCTTGATTGATTGTGATGGGTGAATGGGAGAGTAACACTGGAGATCTGATCATGTAGGTATGTAGTCTCCTGCAGAATCATTACTGAAGTCACTGTGAATTATCTGTTGTAGACATCTGTGTACTGGATTTATTATTTGCATGTGAAAAAGAATCGTCTGTGATCTAGAATGAGTTAAATTATTGGCAATTAAATGCAGCAGACACAAAATGTAGGAATGCTTTGGAAAGCTCTGCAGTGAAGAGACTAAAGAACAAGAATACAGGAAAATTGCTATTCCAGGCCATGAACAAAACCCATGTCAGGCAAGAGAAATAACCCTCATAATACCAGCTTGCATTCTGTAATATGCTTCTATACTCTAAAAAGCAACTTTCTTAAATGAAAAAAAGTTCCCTTATTACAATGTTTTAAACTTTGCAATTTATTTCTTTTTTTTTTTCTTGTAGACTTTTGCCCAGCCAGTTAAGTTTAACTCTGAATTTGGGGTTTTTGAAGTAGTTAATGATGCCCCAAAACACCTGGAAAACCAGATGAAAAAAATTGAACATGATAAGAAACCTCCAAAGCCAGTTTCTGATGTTCTAAGGAAAGCAAAGAATGATGGGCAGCCCTCCAAAATGCACAGCACTTCTCCAACCCTCAATATTGATCCAAATTACAGCACTGTGGTAAGCATCTCATAGCCTCATAGTTTATATTTAGACCTTACTGTAGAGATACTGGCAGTAGTTCTTGTTGTGTTTGGCTCAGTAGCTTGGGAAAAAAATGTTAATTTATGTTAGGAAAACATAATGATGGGCCAAATTATGCCCTGCAACACACATGTGTCTAGCAGAGAAGTGAACGGAATTACAGATGGACATCCTGTAGCACAGAATTCTGAAGATTCTGTAGGACAGGATTCAGTTGTGTGGTCTGAATGCTTTTTAATATTAAAAGAAAAAATATTATGACAACAGTTACTTTACTAGTGATCCCTGGAATGTGCAAATTGACTGAAACTAATGCATCTCAGTCTTCCCTTATTAATTAATTTCCTTGTGTGGCTATGAGCTCATCTGTGGTCTGGCAACACACAGCTCTTCTATTAATTCCCAGAGGATTTACATGATTAGCATCAATTGAAATAGCCAGAGAAAATAATCTTTGGCAACACGAAAGCTAAAATGATGGAAAGATATGTTGGATTTTAGGAAAAAAAACAAAAATAATCTTGTTTCGGATTTGCTCAGACCCTATCAATTTTATCACTGGAATGGGCTGCCCAGGGAGGTGGTGGAGACCCCATCTCTGGAGTCATTCAAGGTCAGGCTTGATGAGGCTCTGAGCAGCCTGACCTAGGTGGAGATGTCCCTCCATGTGTAAGGGACTTCATTCCAGGCCAGTCTAGGGGCCTGTTAGATTTTTAGAGGCTGCTCTAAATTGTGTCCTAGCTGGGAGAAAAGCAGGGAGTTGGAGCAGATTGCTGCTTTGCCCAGTATAAGCTTGAATGAGTTTCAGAAAACAGTGCCAGAGGTCAAAAGGCAAGGATGTTTTACAAAACCCCAGTGATGTGAGATTGCAGTTACCAGCATCTCAACTGGACAGAGGTCACAGACATCCCTGCAGTGTTTAACAACTGTTTTCACAAATGCTTTCCTTGAGAGCACAAAAGCAGAAGAGTTAGTTTCCATTTCTTCTTTGCTTTCAGGATTCAGCTGAGGAAATGCTGTGTGCTTGTGCAAGTGTGACTGTCCCTCTGGGATAATTATTCCAACAGCCTTGACAAAATCAGACTCATTTCACTATTCCTTACATCTTTCCTGTTGTTCAGAGCAGCAGGACTCCTGTATTATTTAAGGACATGTTTTTTTCTCTGTATATTATGGCCTTTTGAAGAGCAGTATATCTCAGTATGCTTTCTTCTCTTCTTTTTGAGGGAAGGGTGATGTTTCTTCTTATTTTTGACTTCTCCTTCCCTGGGCAGGCAGGATAGGTGCCTCATCCAGTTCAGCTTGGCACCTCAAGGCTGAGCTGGAACAAAATGGCCTGCAAAGCAGCATGTCAAAAATGGTTACCACAGCTACACTAGGTGAAAGAAATTGGCTTATCTCCTTGTGCTGCACTATGACTGAACCACAGTAAGTCATCCCAAACCAACTGCATTAAGTAGTTCAGTTCAAATCAAAGAGGATTTGATCTTTTAGGCCTGGGGTGATGCTGCCTCCTTTGCTTTGACTGATTTCTTCACAGATGACAGTTGCTACCAGCAGTCTCTATGACTGGAGAACCCCAGTAGGCCTTTTAGCTTACAGCCTGAATTTAAACACATCTACATAAGAAATACACCCAGTAGTCTTTTTCTCTGTATTTTGCTTCCCTTTCACAGTTAGAAGCTTAGAGATAAGCAATAGTTCTCTGCACGTGTGCACACACTTGCAAAGTATTGAGAAGGAGGTAAGTATCTTCTTATCAATACTCCAAATCAACTTGGTAGAAAACAGATTAAGAACAAAACCTGCAGAGTTATTGTTGATCACAAGTATGGAGTGAAACTGGCTGGCATCCCACATACCTTACTTCAGAGAAACCTCAGCTCAGCAAAGCACTTAAGTATGTGTTTAACTTTAATCAAGGGAAGTTAAACACATGCTTAAACTTAAACACGTGCTAAAAGCTTTGCTGGATTGGGTCCCAGCTAGACCTAAGGCTGACTGGGCAAGGAAGATAACCCAGGTAACAAAATCCACCAGGTTAAATGTAGCATCTTGCTCAGGGGAAGAGTCAAGATTCTTTCCTCTTGATACTATATATAATTTTGTGTACCAGTCTTGTGCAGATGTGAACATGTTAGGAGCCACTCAGATAAAAAAAACAAACCCTGGGCTGTGAGTCAGTAAATACATTAATATTCAATGCAAAAATAAAGAGATAATATTCTGTATTTCAAACAAAAGCTTGTCAGTTACCAAAAAGGAGGCATGCACTGTGTGGTTGGAAGTAGTTAGTCTCCATCTCCACAAATTACATTGTCTGAGCCACTGCCAACATAAGCTTTCCATATTTTGAAGTATTTTCTTCCCTCTAAATGAAACCACCTACTTTCGATGTAATTCAGATTTTTTTTTCATCCCCTACAGACATATTTGAAGCAGAAATAATCCTTGTCCCTAACAGAACATTATTTCATGGAAAGAAAATTTAACATGTAATCTCCATAAGATGATTATGTGATGCAGCAAGTAGCATCCAGCCTTGCCCAAACTTCACCTGTTTTTGTGGACAAGGGCAGTTTCTGCATTCCTTCAAATCATCAGTCTCACCTTCACTGCAGGGAAAAATGCACCTCAGAGAAATGGAACTAAGAGTGGAAGCAGTACATTCTTAAATAAAAAGAAAAAATAAAAATAACAATGGAATTGTGCTGTGTGTCATTTCTAACAAAGTCAGGGATGCTGTGAGCCTCTGTCGCACCCTAGGGCAGGTGTTTTGAGGTGTTTCTATGTCACTCACTGCTCAGCACTCCTTTGCACCCCAAAACCACCTTTTGGAGGCACCTCCCTTTCTGCTTTGACAAGACACTTGAAGCTTAGACTGCCTGGGCAGAAATTGGATTTGTAACACAGGATTCCACTGTCAAGAGTTTGTACAATGCAGTTATGTGATGCTCCACCATAAAAGTGGGAAAGGGTGTAACTGATTGGCTTTTTGTTTGATTTTGGGTTTTCATATCCACTGCTTTCTCATTCTGAAAGTATAATTTAATTTAAGTGTGCTTTGTTCTTCAAATTCTTGAGGACAGATATCACAGTGGTTATTTATGTAATGGGGTAAAGTCAGAAAAATTAGCAGTTTCCTATTGCAGAAAATTTATAAGCATCTAACTTGAACCTGGAATTGCACAGTAAAAACATGATTCATACACACATTATTTCTGAAGAAAAAACACCCATGATTGATTTAAAAAGCTATGCTCTTAGAGGTGAAATCAGATCTAGATGTTTTTAGCTGTTAGTAAGTTAAAAATAAGTCAATTGTCCTAGTTTGATTTTGGCTAGACTGGGTAACAAATGTAATGTTCACTATCTGTGTCTTACTGAGACAGTGCTTCTGTAGAAGGGGGATGGGGTGAATCAGTTGCATGGCAAACAAAACAAAGTCAAGAATACTGCAAAACTTGGGCATTTCTTTAGTATTCTTGAGTATTTTTTCTTTTGTTTTTCTTTTCTTTTAGTATCTTGCTCGAGAACAAGCCATTCAGTGGATTAAGAAAGAAAGGCTTCCAGCTTTTCTAGGAAGTGATTGCTACTTTGAATACAGGTATTGCAATCTTTTTTTGCTGCCTCTCATTTAAAAGTTGTCCATTTTTCACTTCTAATGCATATTAACAGTACTTTTAATATCTTTTTTTCTCCCAGCTAGAGTTTTGTTTATTTAATTTTACTCTGCTGGATAAAATAAAATCACTTTTTTCACTCCTCATTCTGTAATTTCTTTCAGCCATGAGTTTTTGTATGTTACACCATTACAGAGAGAGTAAGAGCAAGGTCTCCTGACTTCTGAATCTCTGTTCCACTCTCTGTTAGTTTTGTTTTTGGGCCTACTGTCAGTACTTTTTTTTTTTTGCAAGGTTCTGTGGGGTGCTGTGGCATAGTTGGATGATTAAGGCAAAGGGTGATAGAATAAAGCAGATCATTAATTATCTCTAGCAATTTATTTTTAGGTTGGTCATGGTTTTATTGACTGTTCTGGGGAAAAATCAACTGTCTTACTGTAAGCTAAAATTATTCTCTCAACGTTTCATTTCAGGCTAGCTAAACTGATATCACAGGTAGAATGGAGCAATACTGGCATTAATTTCATTATAGATAGTGACTATTATCCGTGGATAAGGAAGCACCACCCGAGATCTTCCCTTCCCAAGGATGATGACACTTCATCAACTATGAATAAGTTCTATGTATCACTTGGACAGGTAAAATAAACAAATTTAGCAGGTGTAAGACCAAGGTAGATTGAGTACATTGGGTTATATTGTTGTAACTGAGATCACAGCCTAATTGGCCAACTGATTCTCTGATTATCCCTGATTTTCCAAGTTCTTTGCACTATAGAAAAAGATTGATGGGTTGTAAAGCATCTAAACCAGAAGCTGTGTCACAAATCTACTCTGCTGCTGTCATACAGCTCTTCACTGGGAACTATGATTACATAAATCTACACAGACAGCATCAAATTATTACAGACAGTAAGCCCTTCACTCTCAGAAACACTGCAATAAACAGAGAAAACTGAATTATTCTATGACATTTCTTTCCCTAGGCTACTTTTTCTCAGACAAAGGATTGGTTTATGTTAGCAAAACAAAGTGAATCAATGAAAATCACAGATTCATTTATACATCCTATAGCTTCTAGTCAAATTCAAGATACTCACTGGTTGCCTGGGCAGCATGGAAGAGAAGATGGTAAGTAATGGGGACTCAGCCATAGTATTTCTTACTCTTAAGTGGAAAGAAATACAATTCCAAGTAATTGCTGTTAATTCCATTTGTTACCTTCTGAGTATCACATGGTATCTTGTTTCTTTCACAACATTACATGAAAACTGGAGCTAGTAGCCAAATAATTTTATTGTAGTAGACACCTCTTTTTATGTTTTTTTTGTGTCACAGCTAGCTGTAAAATTCAGGGGTAAAATTAGGGCTTTTTTTGCCCCCCATTTAATAAGCTTCAAAGTTCTTTCTTGTCCAGATTCTTTGGATACTTGATAGTGGTATTTGACAGTGGCCAGCACTGGTTAGATGTGGCTTATTTTTGGAGGAAGAAGGAAGGAATGTCTAACTGTCATTTACTGACCAGGCCACCACAGAGGGTTACACAGACTGATGACTTCACAAATGTGAATTTAGTGGATCTGAGAGATTCAGCCCTTTTTTTAGTGACACCTTGGTATAGTGCATGTGCTCTGAGGTTGTAGATCAAGAATATGAAAGCCTACTTCTTAACTTCAGGAAATACAGTAGATCCAGTTTATTCTGAAGTTTAAATCCTGGATCTGCATGAGGATATTGTAGAACCACAACTGAACTATATTTTTTTTTCTTTCTTACTTGATTCTGCTGCTGTTCAGAATAGCAGAATAATTTCTGGGCAGCAGGCTGGCCTGCAGGATTGTTAGCTGCTTCCACAACCCTTGACATAATAATTAGCTTTGTCCTGCTCCTATGTAAGTCAAGATCTGACCCAACTGACCTGTTGTATGTTTTAGTCTTTTCCAATACTCTATGTACTGGGACTAGCCAAGTCTAGTTTTAGTAGTCTCTGCTTGTTCTACAGCTACACAGTATAAATATATAAAATATATATTGCATTTGTAAACTTGGAAATGTTAATATGCATCAATCAAAAGTATCCAATGATCTTTTCCAATGTAATGCAGAAGCAGGTTCCCTGTCTAAGGAATGCCAGCAATGGGGTCTCCTTTCCCCTTTAAGACCAGCATTAGCAAAAACTGACATTGTCAAGGTGTACAGAGAGCCTGAGGAGGGGTTTTCCATGAGCATTGCTGAACCTCCTTCCCACACTCAGCTGAGAGTTTATCTAGATGTCAAATGGAGTGCAGCAAAAGAAGGAAACAGACAGGGAAGCACAACTTATGGAACACCCCAAGAGGAAATAATCCCAATTTCTGGAACTCCCCAAGAGGAAATAATCCCAATTTCTGGAACTCCCCAAGAGGAAATAATCCCAACTTCTGGAACTCCCCAGGAGGAAAGCACAACTTCTGGAGCTCCCCAAGAGGAAAGCACAATTTCTGGAGCTCCCCAGGAGGAAATAATCCCAATTTCTGGAGCTCCCCAGGAGGAAATAATCCCAACTTCAGGAGCTCCAGAAGAATCCATGCCATCTTCTTCCCAACTTGTAACAAAGGAACCCATTTCAGAACTAACTCCCCAGCCAGCTGCTGAAACTCCAGAAGAATCCATGCCAGCTTCTTCTCAACTTGTAACAAAGGAAACCATTTCAGAACTAACCCCCCAGCCAGCTGCTGGCACTGAGAGTGATGTGGATTTCCATAAAGAGCCTCAAGTACACAAGGTAGCAACTAAAGAATTTGCCCATGGTCCTGCAGAGTCACACTTTTCCCAGAGCTCTTCTCCATTTACTGCCTTGGACTCGAAAGGAGATACAAGGGAACAAGATATTGAAGAAGCAAGCTTAATATCCAGTTCTGAAAGTGAGGGGATGGACAGTAGAGCTGCCTGGTGTGTTAGTCACAGGACTTATGACACTGGCAGCAGACATGAGTTTGAAAGATTCAAGAAGTTCATTAAAGGAACAATAGGGGAGAGGTACTGGTGGCTCTGGATGGATATTGAAAGGCTGAAGGCTTTTAAGGATACCACAAGGCAGCAAAGGTACTTCTGATTATTTCACAGTTATTCCTGTTGTTTTAATGCTTGGAACCCAGACAGATCAATGCAGGTTTTGAGATTTTTGGAATAAATGATGATGTTGGAATATAGCAGACACAATTAAAGAAATCAAGAGTGTCCTGACAGTGTAAGTCAGGAATGACTCTGCTGAAGCTGATAAAACTTTTTGCAGAGTTGTGTTTGTAAAGCTTACATGAAGTCAGAATCATTGCAATATAGTAAGGCGTTGTTGGAAAGAGATTTGGGAAAGAGATGGCAAAAAAGAAAGAAAGGAAAAAAAAAAAAGTAACTTAAATTCCTAAGTAGGGCATTAAGTATGGCAAACTGCATTAATGAAAGGCTCTGCTGGATTCAGATTTTCCATTTGAAGGCCCTTTACATTTTATCTTACACACAACCTGTCTCTAATTTGGGGGAAAAATTGTTTTGGCTTCTGCCACTTGCCATTAAAAGCATGTTGTGTGACAGCAGTTCAACCAGTGAGATGCTTAGTTGTGCACAGCATCTGATACACACTTATGGGACTGTTTTTGTTGACTCAAGGCAACTCAGCAAGATGAAAAAGCTCTACCAGCTGAGCAGTGGAGAATATTTCCTCAGTTCAGAGGTGTTACTCAGACTTGATCTGCTGCATGGAGCTCAGTGGAACATCAAGCATTTAAAACAGATTCAGCCTGAAGTAGTGAAACCTCTGCTGCTTTACTGGTATGAAAAAGAAAAAGCATGAATTTAAGATTCTATTGTTTAACAATGCCTTTTGTAAATATAAATTTACAGCAAAGTTAAGATTTTTAAGCTGTTTCTAAAACGTAAGATGAATATTTGAAGGTGTTGTCTACTCCCCAAGGGGGATTAAAAACTGACAGTAACTGCAGTTGTAAACTTTGCTGTTTTGCCTCATGAGAGTTGTGCTCTATGTCCTGTGACCCCTAATCCTTTCCTGTTCTTTAATGTAATATGTAGGGATGTAGTATGTAGTATGTAAGAGTTAAAGACTAAATAGCTCTAAGTGATGTTTCACTCTAGGCACATAGATCACTATAGCTTGGTACAGTAAACACTCTAATGGGGAAGAAAAAAATTGGCCTAATATCTCAATATTTCATGTTTTCAGGAAGTTCTACTTACCAGCTTTTAAAATGTATATATATATATATTTATTTTTTTTCCCCCAGGGGTCCCAGATTTTGTGTCACTCATTCAACTGCAATAGAAACTGCCAGTGCAAAGCTGAAGCTCTGGCACAAATGCCAAGAGAGACCAAGGGTGGACATAGACCCTTTTCCACAAATAGTATCTTTGCTACCACTGGCACCTAAGTCTTCAATGCCCAGGACACCACCTTCTCTTCCTCAGGTTTGTAGCATTGAAAAACAAAGCCTTGTCCCATCACCAGTAATGATAGAATTCCTTCAACTCAAATGGAATAAGAATATGGTACTTGGTTGCTAGGAAGTCAAGATATAGCAAGCTGGTATGTTGCAGGTGGTTATGTAAAAAAATGCAAGAGTATTTTACTATACTTATGCAACAGATTGCTGTAAATTAAGTCAAATTAGCCAGGATATAACTGAGAAGATATTTCATTAGGTCTTTTGGATAGATATGTTAGCTTGGAATTCCTAGAACTGTGTAATTAAAGATCTAGTAGCACAGACTCTGCCCTTGCACCAGCCTCATCTTAATCCAGAGCAATTCTTGCAAGTTCACTGCAGTTACCCTGAATTTAGCCCTCGCATTGGTAAAAAGGACAGAGTTCTGCTCATGTTCTAGCATCAGAGTCTTTTCAATAGCTTCATGTGATTTTTGTTTTCTACAGAGGGCATTGAGCTACACAACACAGAGCTTTTCACAGTGTGTAGTTTACAGGTAGCCAGCTTAGTTTTGACTCTTTTTTTCTTCCTTGAAAGGCTAATTTTGAGAGGTAGCTGCAATGAAAGCTGCAGATTTTCAGCACCAGAGTTAAGCCTCAGGACAGAAGCTACTTGGAGGATGTGAATTGAGAGTTTGGTTCCAGTATCCAGAACTGGATGGGCTATGACACAGATCTGTTCATCCACAGCTCTGTTTGAGTTGGATGCATTCAGACTACAATTAAATATTTTTTCAAAGGCTAAATAATGGACATAATGGAGGGAATACAGTGGGACTGAGCTCCTGTGCAGGAGAAGCTGGGTTCAGGAGCCAAATTCCTGCTGATCTCAACAGGAATGGGAGCCAGAAGCAGCTTCTTTCAGAGACCAGTTCTGGCTTCACAAGGTGTGACTGGCTGTAGGTCAGGCAGACAGGCCCCTAACTGCAGGATTTCCAGCTGCTGTTGAATTCAGCAACTGAAAATAACTCTGATCTGGCCCCCATAAACCTCACAGAATCAGCTCATTGACTGCTTCTTTCTTTTGTTGGTTGGTTTGTGAGAAATCTGGATTTTTTAATCCAGCTCCACTGTGCTTGAAGAGCTTAGAAAGAGCAGCAATTCTGGGTGAATTTCTGAGGGCACTGTGGGTACAACTGCTGACTCCAAAAAGTTACAGCAAGATTTTGTTCACAATAAGTGATTTCTCTCCTAGTCTGAGTGTTTATATCTGATTTAGAGTGAGCTAATTAATCTCTGGAAAGATTCACAAAAGATGTTCATGTGCTCTTCACCTGACATCATCTGTAATTCCATACACAGTAACATATTTCTACCTGTTAAAAATGTGATTTCTAGGCTATAGTGGTTATTAAGGTGTGCTGAAAAACCTTGCAGGATATTCAGAGAAGCTTTTTGCAAATCTGCAGCCTTATATACTGTGTTTAACAAGAAAAAATTGTGGGGAAAACACTTGAATGTTTTTGAGTAGTAAATGAGAACATGTTAAGAAAATAAAAAGTAGAAAACAAATCAATTTCCTTATTTTTCTTTAATGTCTTTTAGGAAAGTAGAATAAGCTCATCTATAACTTTATTAAAACCAAAACCACCAGATTTCTCTTTGAAGACATCATCAAGATTATCACTTACCCCACCATTAAGTCAGAGCCCCCAGAGGGATGACATTCCCAGCAGTAGAAAACGGTGAGTACAGAAGTCACTTGTAGATCTTCCTGCACACCAGTGTACCTCAGTTATTTATTCATGGAAGGCATTTAGATCCTCCAGTTTCCATGAACACTTCATTGCAAGGATCTGCTCAGTGAAGCACAGTTATGGTACAGATAGAGTGCAGGGAGAATTCCTCCCTGGCTAGTTACTTTCTCATTTGTTTGTGCCACAACACAAAAGGGTTTGTTTCTCCAGACACATAAACATTTTATCCTCTCTTGTGCCATAGTTGATATTCTCCACATATGTTCATGTTCTTTTAACCTGTCTCAGGTGCTGTGTCTGTGATTTCCTCAGGGCCACATGAAAAAGTATTCCTTTGCATTTTTCACAGATTTGAACTCCATCTGCTTTTTCCTCTACTATTCCTCTACTATGAGCCCTCAGGGAGCTCTGGCACCCAGAGAGCCAATGGTGCCCTGGGCTGCAGCCAGAGCAGCATGGGCAGCAGGTGAGGGAGGGGATTCTCCCCCTCTGTTCCACTCTGGGGACACCCCCCTGGAGCTGCCTCCAGTGCTGCAGCCCCCAGCACAGGAGAGATCTGGAGGGGCTGGAAGTGTCCAGAGCAGGGCCAGGAGGATGAGCAGAGGCTGGAGCAGCTCCTGTGAGGACAGGCTGAGAGAGTTGGGGGTGTTGAGGCTGGAGAAGGCTCCAGGGAGACCTTCTGGTGGCTCCCAGGATCTGCAGGGGCTCCAGGA
>JANHGL010010807.1:4720-18570 GCA_024611195.1 Ceyx melanurus | reverse complement strand
TCTGAAGGCATTTTGAGGGCTTTCCTGTTTCCCCCCTTTTATTCTTTATGATTTTCTATCCAGTTGTTGCAATGATTGGGAGTTGCCCAGACTAGTGCTAATGGTGAACAGCATGCAGGTGTCATGAGGTGTGTGTTTGGAATACACAGCAGGGGACAAACGGGCCTTAATTGTCTCCTTTAACAGACCGTTCAAGGCTGATGGCCGACAGACATTTTCCTTCCCTTTTATCGTAGTTCCTTTATGCAACTTACATCGCCCCCTCTGCCAGTATGGACATCGGCCTCGATCAGAGTCAGAAAAACATCATTTATCAGAGAATTGACCCAGCCTTTGAGGATCTTTTTGACTCAGCAGAAGAACACATCCTCACTGTTCTCCTAGAACCATGGGTGAAGATGGTGGAGGAAGACAGATGGACTTACGGCAAGGTAACTGTTCTGGATGACACTGGGAAGAATTGTTAGGAAAGAAAATCACAGGGGTTTTCATGTGTAACCCTGTTATAGTTTGGGTTTTTTTTGCATTTTTCTGTTGTATCCCCCTTCCATTACCTCTCTTTGGAACTGGAATCCTAGCCGGTTTGACCTCTCCTCTCACAGAAAGCTTTCAATACCCTCCTTACGCTTATCACCCTCATCTGCATCTGTTCTGTTGGAGCAGGACTCCAGAGCTGGATGCATTAAGGACTATCCAGTGGTGTTTTTTCTGTTTTGCTCTTCATTCCTTTCCTAGTTGTTCATATAATTCTAATTGCCTTTTGCTCCTGGTGAGCTTTTGTGAATGTGCTAACAGCCATCTGCAATGATTCCAAGGGCTCTTTACAAAGTAATAACAACTAATGGAAAACCCTAATTTGGAGCTCACTGGAATGACTTGATGTTTATTGTCATTGAATTCAGCCACCCTGTTATTATGCAGATGCTGAAGTGTCCTGAAATCCTGCAGCTCTTCACAGTCAATTTAAATTTTTTTGCTATGTGGAAACTTTGGAAACTTTATTGTCTTCTCACTCACCTTGTTTTCCAGATATTTTCTGAATCTTTAAAAAAAGTAGCCTTAGTGCAGGTCCCTGTGAGACTCCAATACGAACCCCACCCCATAATTAAAGTTATTTCTTTATTTTTTATCTTGTAACTTACAGTTAATTCGCAAGGGGACCTTCCATCACATCCTGTGATAACTTGAGTTCCTTAAGAAACTTTGAACGTTGAAAAAAACTTATTAAATGAAATACAACAATCCAAAGACATCTGCAGAAGATTCTCTTCACTTTTTAGCATCTTTTCTAAGAATTCCGATTTTTTTTTTCTAATCTATTTCAGCTATACTTGTTATCTGCAGAACACCATGTAATTGATGCAGTCAGTAATCTGAAATTGTGTTTACTTTCTATGAGACTAGTTTTACAGTCTTTTGTAAATGTATATTTTCCAAGTATTTTTATCAATACTGGTTGTCCAGGATCTATTGCCAGTCCTTAGCAAATCAAACCATCGACTCAGGTGGGTATTATTCATCATTTGCATATAAAAAGGACTCTGCTTTTGAGCACTCCGAATACAGTGTTTTCACTGCTTCTAGCGATGGAAGAATTTCTCCAGAGGAAGCACTGGAAAGATAAATTTGTGCTTTAAGTTAAATTAATGCCTGTGTCAGTTGATACTTCCTCGAGTGAATCTATCAGTTATCCTATCAGTTTAGATGATGCTTTGCTTGATGAGTGTAGTTACTTGCAGGCTTTTCAGTGCCCTAATATCACAAACATCTTCATCAGAGCACGAAAACTCACAACTAAATCCTACTAAGTGCACAACGCCTTCGTTTATGAAGAGCTGGGAAAGAGGGACACAAACCGACCCGTGGAGGAGGCACTAGAGTGTCTCTGGATTAGGTGCAAGCTGATGCTTAGGCAGCTCCTTCCCAGCACAGAGACAAGCTCTGCTTTGTGTTCTGCTCAGTCCCTGGCTCTGCTCTTCCCCTTTCTTCTACCATACAGCAGCATATATTTGGCCCATAATGAAACAAGGTATTTTATCCAGAATTAGGTGAGTCCAAAACGGTTTCTTTGGGATGTGGTCAGCACGTATCTGTGTTTTTATCTTTAAATGAAGCATGAAAACATGAAACAGTTTTACTGCCGACTCTCATCCTGCCTCTGTTTGCTTGCTGATTAAACCGTGTTCAAAATGCTCTGAATTAATTTTCTCTTTACTTTCAAATTACACTTTCTTTGAGAGGAAAGAATACCCCAAAGCACTCTAAAGTAGTGGATTAGAGTTACACTGAGCCTGAGGCGTTCAGATAACAAGTGATTAGTGTGCTATTCACACTGAGACAAAAGCGTAATGAATATGAATCCAAAAGTTCTCTCTCTTGCACACAAACTCATGTATAATAAAATTATAACTTTATAATCTTCGGCATGGACATGCTAATCAGTATAAGGCATTTTGCAAAACATCCTAAAACCTGCATGTGAATGGTTTAGTCAGCCAAGAGGGTGAACAAAATATCCCTTCTGCAGTTCCCGATGGTCTGTGCACAACACGAACTGCTCCAGCTATGTACAGAAGGCTTCTAACTGAGGTAAAAAATGCCAGTGCTCCATGAGTTCTAGTCATGTGCAATTTATTATTTTAAGGTATTATCTGGTATAATATTAAAGAAGGGAATAAGACTGAAATTCTGAAATCTTTCACCTTCAATGCTTAGATAGTTTAGGATCTTTCTTGTCTTAAGTTTCCATTTCTGGAAATCAGTGACGTGACCTTTTTTGCCATTTTCTACTGAGTGATAGTTTTAAGATCTGTTTTTCTGTTTCTCAGTGGCACTTTGACATGCAGTTTTCTGATACAGGCAATCTTATAAGTCTGACACAATGTACACGACATATTGTATAGATCTAAAACACCATCTACATGATGAGGTTCAGCAATTTTTTTTTTAAATACAAAATTATTTTCTTAAAGATACAGTTAGGTTATATACTGGTGTTCTGTAGAAATCTACATGTGATCCTACACAGATCTGAAAATTCTGTTACACCAGAGCTTTTAAGTGAATTGTTTGTCACAAAAATGTGACTTCTAGTGTCTTCTAAACGTGAGACTCATTACTGGCAAATATATTCTTCTCTATCTATTGTCACTGGCAAGATGCCCGTCCAGTTCCCCATCTTTCTATAATGTGTAGTCTAGGGATGACATAAGATATTGTTTTTATTAGGTGGAGTTGGTGGAAGAAACTCGACAGCTGGACTCCATGTACTTTAGAAAGCTCCAAGCTTTGCATCAAGAGAGTGGTTCCAAGAAGGATGAGGTAAGACAAGTACCTACTAACAAAAACAAACTAATTTTCTATCAGAGAGGGTTAACACTTTGAGTATCCCTAATGAAAGACTAACTGCATGCTAGTTTGGAGCAATTTCCACCATTAATTTGGGGGAATAATTAACAGTCAATATGTGAATTACAAATACAGGTCTTCTGACAGTTATATTACTCTCAGACCACTGTATGATTGGAATAAATGAGACAGTTTCCACTAAAGTCTGTGGAATGGGCCCTTAATCTTGAGGAATTTACAGGTATATATGTATATATTTACAGGTATGTTTAATGCAAACATAAAACTAAAGCTGACTAAGAGCCTTAACTCAGTTTCTATTCTCAGCAATCATAAAAGCTGTTCTACAGAGAAGTTATCTAATGCAATGATTATGAAACTGAGCAAAATAGAGAGATGAAAAAAGCAGTTATGCAAGTGAAAGAATTTCTTCCCTCAGAGTACTGTTGCTGACACTGGTCTGCCATCCTACCCTGATGCTCTCGGAGATAAGCACTCGTGTGAAGTTCCCAAAGAGCTGGCAGGTCCTAAACTATCTCACCTGATCCACAACAAAGAGAAATCAGAACAGTTCTGGGCTTTTCTTAATGAGCATTCTGCTGGGTATGTTTCTTCATTATTATTATTTTACCCATTTCGAAGTTCAGAAGAAATCTCTGCTGGGGATTTTGGCTATGTAAATGTTCACAGATTTTAGTCTTTTAAAGATGTGTTTCTCTAGCTATGAAATACATATGCACATTGTTCAGACAACTGAACTGTCTTAACATTTTGGGGGTAAAAATTATCCTGTCATAACACATTTGCATTGCAGTTCTTCTTTCAGTTTCAGCTTTGATTACTGGCAAATCCCCGAGTAGAGCAATTAGCCTAGAATGAGTAAAAATTTAGTTGGGTTTTTTTTTAGTACAGTATTAATTTTGTACATTTGAAAAATGAAAGCTGTATGTTATAAAGAAGTTCTAATAGAAGACAGCCACGTTGTTCTCACAGTGTGAGAGCAACCCCAGTTTTGTGTTTGCACTGATCTGATCAAAATTCAGTCCAAGCTCATAGCAGATACATTTTATACACTTATTGAAAAGTGAGCCTATTTGTTCAAAAATTAAGATACTAAAGATAAGTTCTAGCAGAAATGTGAATTTGCCAACTATTTTTTCTTTTCCCAAGTCCCACTAATCTCTATTAAAAAGGCTGCAAGTAATGAGTTCAGATAGATTCTTATGCTGTGGGTGCCGCCTTGTCTAGTTGTCTTGACCAGTGGCCTCCAATCCTGCACCTCAGCAGTCAAAAAAATTTAAGCATGCACCCTCAATATCTGTATATTTATTTTTTACTAATTCTATTCATAATTTTTTTTATTAATTCCTCCCAATTTTCAGACCACTGGTCTAGAGTTCCTCTGTACTGGGGAAATGGTAGGAAACAGCAGAGAACAGCTCACTGTCTAGGATGGGGCCCTTGATAGATACACTTTAAGATTATATACTTTACTTTTTAAATAAGATGGACATACTTGATTGGTTGTCATAGGTAGATGCCAAGGGATTACCATCAACCACAGTAACTTGGATTGTTTGCATTTGGGTGGAATTATTCATGTTGTGATGAAGTAGCAAAAGAAAGAATTTCAGTCTTAATAGAACTTAGGCCTGTAAGGGTCTCAAAAGACTTTTTGGAAGGGGGACATCTGTTTTTTAAATCGGCTGGATGCTTTTGAAAGTGTTACTCATAGATTAATGCTTTAAAAAAGCCAGTTATTAACTGAATGGAAAAGTGAAACAGATTTGTCTGGATTTAATGCTTCGTATTTCCTGCTGCAAATATAGTGAATGTCCTCATTAAAGCACTCAGAAAATTTCAGCTAATAAGATCCTATCAGAAAACAGTCATATAAATTAAACTGGAATTGTAGGTAGGTCACTTACTCTGTCCTCAGGTTTAAAGAACAAAATATATATTTATATTCCATTTAAAAAATGGAGATTGTTGCTTCCTCATGAATAATGAAATAACTAGTAGAATCAGGAACTTATGAAAATGCAACCCACAAAAAACCCCAGAAACTGTATCTATCATAAATTGGTTTTGTCTGCTTGACTGTGGACTGAGTTAAGTTCTAGCACTTCACACAGGGTAGGAAGGGAGTGATTTCTGGAGCTGACATTCCCAGCTGTCATCCCTGCTCCTTTCTCATGTGATATGACAAGGGGGCAGAAATGGGGGTATTGACTCATCTCTCTCTTGCTCACAGCCTGCTGTATGGCTTCAAATTCTCATCTGTTTCATTTTTCATTCTCTGGGAGCTCTGCTCTGTGGATCTGGTTCACAGTCCTTGATGAATTTAGCAGAAATTTAGAGGTTAGTCCTCTCAGGGTACCCCAGAAGGGACCCTAAATGAGATCCCTAAGATGTGTGTTTGAGTTGCCTGTTCAGCCAGCTCCATGGTCTCACCAGATGTCTCACCAGCAAAAAAAAAAAAAAAGACATAATATTTTAGTCCAATCTGACCTGGAATTTAGGACTTGAACACTTTGGTGGCTTGTGGTTACACTAATTAACTCCCTAGAATGCTCATGAAATTAACTCAATATTGAAATAACATTCTGTTTAAATTTGTTTGTAGCATGGATCTCATGTGCTGGCTAGATATTGAACAGTTCAGAAAGATGCTCCACAAGGATAAAGAAAAAAGAGAAGAAAAATCTAAGGACATTAAAAACAAGTACTTAAACAAAAAATACTTCTTTGGACCCAGCAGCCCAGCCACCAAAGAACAACAAGAAAAGGTACCAGTTCCAATAAATAAGTGTCACAATGACAACTGTGGCTGAGCTAAAAGTCCATAAGCAGCTTCACTCCAGCTTTTCCCCAAGCTGTCTGCTTAAATCTTACCTATTTTTTTGGCCAGAAATCTAGTTCTGTTCTGGTTGTGGGGGATCCCCCTCTTCCTGCTCAGGCTTTTCCTCCCCTGTCCTTACAGAACATCTTTCAACCCTGATCTGAGGCTGCAGCCAGAGCATGCACAACACAGCTCATAAAAAGTGTCAAAAAGCCTTTCAGGCAGAGAGCCTTATTCCAGCTTTCTATTTTAGTATGACAGCAAAGCCACAGACAGCCAGTCTGAGCTGTGGTACTCTGAAATATCTTGATACTTAGGAAATTTACTTGGTCAAGCTGGAGTATTATTTGTTGGAGCCTGTATTCTGTTGGAAGTAGGGACAAAGATAATCTGTTCCCTCTTCTGAAAGTACATGTGAGCCTTGGGTAAGCATACACTAAGTGTTTTGCTTACAGTTAAGCTCGTGCTTTGCTAAATCAAGGATGTAGAGAGATAAAGGACTTTTGGTGTCCACAAAAGCTGATGTCATGTGTTGTTGTGTTTGGATTGCTCAGATAATGCACTCAGGTGGAGGATGGGGACAAATCCTTCAGGACCGACTGCCGGCTGCAGTTCTGCTGGATGTTCAACAGTGTGTCCAGAAGAGATTAGAGGAACAATGGCTGCCATTGTTCCTGGCAGATGAACACCCTGGGACGGAGGGACAAGCAAAGGTAATTTTTTTTAACAACAGCAACACATCCAGACATTGTTTTTCCCCTTTGGCTCATAATTCACCACTGGGATAAAATGGTTCCGAGGAAACTCAGCCCACAGCTCACGTTCAGTTTACACTGAAAGAGATTCTGTAGCATGGACAGGTTGAAGCAGCTTGATAATTGTGAAGGCAGTTTCTCTGAAGGCTTAGGCTACCTGACAGCATTTTTGTTAGATCCTAATTCTGAAGGAGCTGGTGCTAGCTCTGCTGCCAGCTGGGCTGCCAGGGGAGTAAATAGTGCTGCACTCTCCATATGCCATTTTGCCCTAACCTTATACTTGCACACAGAAGAAATGCTGCTGTCTTGTCAAGGATGTGCCCAAGGGGATAAGAGCACGACCAAAAGAGTGGGCTTTCCATACAGTATCCTCTCTCTCTCTCTTCTGCTGTCTGTATTCTCCCATCTGGATTTGCAGTGCCTGTTGAAACGACTCCAGGACTCGGGAAATCCTGCTGAGTGGGGAGTGCTACGAGGCTTGTTCCAATTGGTTATTTCAGAAAGTTGCCAGAAAACCAGAAATGAGGAGCCTTTCACTCCTGCTGGCTTATTAGAAAGACTAGGGAATGGGCAGAGCTAACATCTGCCTTTTATGAGTGCCTCTGTGACTAGGATCTATGTGGGGGGGATCATTCTGCTGGTGACAGATGGGGAAAGACTTGGTTCTTGCACTTCCACAACAGCTCTGAAATGCAAATGTCACAGGAAAAGGAAACTTGACAGTTCCACCAAGGAGTCACATATGCACACTGCCTCAATTCCTAAAACCTGCTTTCTGTCATCTTCTTAACATCAAGAAGGTTGTCAGAAGTCTTAATCAGAAATGCATATGAACTGGACCATTTGCACTAAGCAATCCGAAAAGCATAAGCTATACTGATGAGACAAATTGTAGTTTTAATATGTTAATTGAAGCAAAATTTCCCAACCCTCTGCCCTTTTTAGCTGAACTCTGCCTCCTTTACAAGCCCTGGCACAAGATCATGCAATAAAACTAATCTGCTGTGGTTTAACTCCAGCCAGCAACTAAGCACCCCACAGCCACTTACTCTCTCACTGCTGGTGGAATGGGGGAGAAAATCACAAGGGTAAAAGTGAGAACTGCTTTCCAGTGGGTCAACCCCTCACCTGTACTGGTGCATGGGGTTGTTCCTCTACAGGTGCAGGACCCTACACTTGTCCTTATTGAATTTCATGAGCTTCTCCTTTGCCCAGCTCTCCAGTCTGTCCAGAACTTGCTGAACAGCAGCACAGCCTCTTGGTGTGTCAGCCACTCCTCCCAGCTTGGTATCATCAGCAAACTTGCTGAGGGTCCAGTCAATCCCTTCATCCAGGTCACTGTTGAAGATGTTAAAAATGGAGCCAGAACTGACCCCAGGGGAACACCTTAGCTATAGGCCTCCAGCTAGATGCTGGATCACCCCTGATAACAACCCTCTGAGCTCTGTCATTCAGCCAGTTCTCAACCCACCTCACTGTCCACTCCTACAGTGCTTAACAACCCTTTCTGTGAATAAATTTTTCCTTATGTCCAACCTAAACCTCCCCTGGTGCAACTTGAGGCCCTTTCCTCTTGTTCTATCCCTTGTTACCTGGGAGAAGAGACTGACATGACACCTACCTCTCTACAACCTCCTTTCAGGTAGTTGTACAACTTCTTGTACAACTTGTCTTCCACTGATTCAGGTGGTTCCTATTGTAGTAATTCCTATTACTGAAATTCCAGGTTCTCTTACAATCTCTACCCCTGGCTCCTTTGGACTAGGCCGTAGGGCTTAACATTGCACTGAACTGCTCCCCTTGTCCCTGCCTTGTCTTGGATTTATCCAGGTCTGGAAGCTGCACCTGCTGCATTCTCTTTGCAAGGAGAGCAATCCATGCAGTTTGGAGAATGCTGTGTTCAACCCTAATAAGCAGTTTATGGGAAATGCATACTTGTAATGAGCTTTTAGTCTTTTCCTAACTCCATTTATGTCTGACTGCTCTTTTCTCTTACTGCAAATTCAGAGGGTGAAAAGGTCCTTTGAAGAAAGTATTTTAGAAGAAATGAAACCAGATGACATTCTCCACTTGGCTTCATATTTCACAGTGACCAAACACTGTAGGCATGCCTAGTAGGCTTTATTCATGAAATCTGCCCTTGATTTAAGGTGTATTTTTATTACAGAGAAGGTGCAGGATCGAGTCTGTATTTCTGATACAACTGTCCAAGGGAACTAAAAACATTTCATATAAAAAAAAAAAAGAGCTCCACATTTGTTCCTAAGTGGTCCCTCAGGCCATTATGGGTAAGGTGAAGAGTGCGGTTTGACTGCTGTTGCCTCTTGTCTAAACCCCCCAGTCTTAATGAACACGTGCTCATTTATACCTGAACTTTAGTCTGGGGCCACAACAACTTCAGCTAGAAAGATCCCAATGGAGGCATGTCAACCACTGTGGTCTCAATCATTAGAGGGCTGAACATTAAACAAGAATCAAAAAAATCCAATGATAATCTTTTGTTCAATCGTAGATAAGGGACATCAGTGAAGACCTTTCATGCCCAAAACAGGAGAAGACAACTAAGAGGTGGAAGGCAAGTAAAGTTTATTGTCTTTTGTATCTGAGGTTTCACTGTCTTTGCTGTTTGGACCTTGCACATCCTTCACAATTTCCCTGCTGAAAGTGTGAGGCCCCAGTGTGCTGCTGTCAATAGCAGGCATGATTGTATTGGCTGCAGTGGACTGGTTACTCACATTACTGGTGAATTTAGCTCTCTGCTGGATCTTCACGGTAAATTTCTCTCCCTTCCTGGCTGGAGAGGTCATACAAGAGAAAAATGTGTTTCTTGTCCTGGGCTTTGGAGCACTCTTAACCCTCCTCAGACCAGTATTGTACCTTTAAGTCACATTTATCTGTATTTTGCATGCAGTGGACTTATTGGGACAAGCTGTTCATTCTAGCATCTGGTAGTTTATTTATTATTGCTGGTGGATTATGTGCAGACACAAGAGGGAATGTGAAGTATGCAATGGAGTGGGCAGGTTTAATCATATCTCACAGTATCTGTTTCATTTAGAATTGTATTTTAATCTTGCAGCACTGAGATAATATCAATTTTAAACATCTTAAACCTTTGTAATAATATATTTCATCAGACATTTGCCAGTTTTTTTCTTTTTGAAGAGCAGTGAACTCTCTGTGATTGCCAATATACAAGTTGTGTACATTTATTCAGTTGAACTTTTATTGTCTGTTGAAATCAAACTGGAGACCCGGTCACCAATTATCCATGCAAACCATTAGCTCAAAAGGGATCCAAAGTGCATGTGGGTTCTGTTAACTGAGTTTTCCCTTTGTTTGTCAAGGAGATGGTTATTTTCCATGTTCTGCTTCAAGATTGTTGACCCATAACATAAGCAATGGTTTGTATTTTAGTGTAGGGGCGGGAGCCACATTTTGCTCTTCCCTTGACAAATATGCTGCATTAAATTATTTTTTTTTCCCCAAAGTTGCCTATATCCTGGTCACAGGAGATAGAACACATTGGGAGAATTGAAGGAGAGTTGAGAAGATGCCACCTTACTAATCTGAGCCAACTCTTCTTTAACCAAATGCCCCTTTGGACAACCAGCAGCCACCCTCTTGCAAGGGCGGGCTCTGTGCCAAGCATAAACACCATTTTTAAGAGAAGCTGCAGAAAGATCTTCAGCTTGGAAACAGGTTGGATTTCCAGGACTCTCTGCAACACCTGAAAATGGATTTTGTCCTGTGCTGACCACTGAACAGCATTCCATCCCTCCAGGACTTTTATACCACTGTTAGAAGATAGTTTTCATTCATCCATCTGATAAAGTGGGTTGTTTGGCTTGCTCCTCAGCAACAGCACGAGAACTGTTTGTTCAAGAAGGCAGGCTAGCCTGAACTTCATTTCAAACAAACTGTCCCTGTGTGAGCCATCTTCCTTTCTCCACCCTTTCCTGGCTGCCTGCTGCTCTGTGCTTTGCAGCATCAGGACTTGCTAAATGTCTGGATGACTTCAAATTTGATTTTACTGTTGGTAGCTTTGTTCCAGAGAGAGCAAACTGTCCAGCTTCTGTGGGTGAGCGTGGCAACACATTTCAAAGCTCATTTTGCTGTCGAGATCCCTGTCAGAAGCAGTTTACATCTTGAAGCTGTGTGGTTTGTCTGTTCCCTTCACTTGGTTGTTTGTTTGCACAAAACTGAAACTGTTCTGTAGAAAAGCAGCCTGTTGCCATAATCAATAACAATAGCTGTTTTCCATACTTTATAGTATGGAGTCATATGGTCTGAATCATTGTCAGTCACTTCCTCTCCCATCACATCGTCCAAAAAATGTTGCCCAAACCAATCTAGGGGAAAAAATAAAAAATAAAAAAAAAAAGAAGAAAGGAAACTTTGCCACATTCTGTTGTATCCATGTCATAGACTCATAAACTACTGAAAGTTAGGGTCAGCGCAAAGATAAGAATCAGATGGTTTCCACTCACTTTGTTAGTGCTTTTTGAAGCAAGGTTGACTGGCTGCGTTTGTTTCTGCTTTTGACAGCACATGGACAATAAGTGGGTTTCTTCAGCCAGTGAAGTGATTGCTTTCCGCAAGGCACTGATGAACCCAGTCACAGCACAGCAGTTCCAGTACTTTGTGTCACTGCAAGGAGACCTGCTGGAGAATGGAGTGCTCTTTTGGCAGGAGGTACAGAAGTATAAGGTAAGGTGGTGACACGGAGCCTGAGGAACGTCGTTCAGTTTGTGAGCGTCCACTGTGTTAGCAGGAGAGTTTTAACAAGAGACTCTCTGGGCGTGTTTTTGTTCATATGAAAACCTCTTTTACTGTTTTTCCTTCAATGAAAATCCTTAGGGGTAGCTGTTTTGATGATTCCCTGTATTTCTGTATGCTTCTTCACACAATAGATCTATACAATCACACAGGCTTCTATAGACAATCAGCTGAGTGTAAAGAAGGACACTACTAACCAGCTAATGCCCAGATTTGGATGCACATCTGTTAAACAGTAGAAAATATGGAAGCATTAAAATGTTAATTCTGTCTTTATAGTTACAGACTGTGAAATAATGTGAACTTGGTAATCCTGCAAAAATCAGAGAAGACTTTACAATTCAATCAAATACACAGATGTGAAGATAATATCACCCAAAAAGCCTCTGTGTAAAACGCAGACCCCAGCTCCTTTGCACTCTATACAGTCACATTTGACTGCAGCTGAAGATGTAGCCAAGGTGAAATGTGAGGGGGTAGGTCAGCAGGGCTTGCCTCTCTCCCAGATCTGTTCTCCTTTCTGAAATTCAGAGAATCATAGAATCATTCAGGTTGGAAAAGCCCCCAGTCCAACCATTAACCCTGCTCTACACAGTTCACCCCTAAACCATGTCCCTGTAAACCACATCCAAACCACCCTGAAACACCCCCAGGGCTGGGGACTCACCCCCCTCCCTGGGCAGCTTCTTCCAGTCTCTGACCACTCTCTCAGTGACCATTTTTCCCTAATGCCCAGTCTAAACCCCTTCTGGTGCAGCTGGAATCCATCCCCTCTGGTTCTGTCACTAATGACCTTTGAGCAGAGCCCAGCATCAGCCTCTCTACAATGTTCAGGTGTTGTGGAGAGTGATGAGGGCTCCCCTCAGCCTCCTCTTTCTCACACTAAACACTCCCAGCTCCTTCAATTGCTCTTCATAAGAAGAAAATTACTGCTGTGTGGGGCAAAACACAACAGAAAACCTCTGGAGTGAGCCTTTAGATCACACTGCAACCTCCTAGTAGCACCTTGGACTGAATGCAGAGGCATCATGGATTTTTCTTGCTCATTCCTTTTGCCTTCATCATAATGCTGATGCAAAACTGCTGCTGGAGTTCAGAGCTTCTCCTGGGTTCTTGAACTTAGCCCATGTGCATCTGGTGGGCAGGGAACAGGAGGTTAGCTAATGTGCTTACAAATTAGGTAAACACACCTGATGCTGCAGTAGCACTTGGAGATCCTGCTGCAGGCATGTAGCTTTAATTTAATGCATTTCAATTTGAGGTCTGCTTATAAGCTCCTCAGTTTTCAGAGAGCAATCTCCACCCCTCACAGAAGCTCTCTGATCCCTGAGCAAGGAATCATTGGCTGAAATGCTCTCTTGCAGTGCTGACTGTCTCTCTCTTGGTTACAGGGTGACTAGCTTAGACTTGACATGAAGATACCTGAAATTCCATGATCTTCTCTATAAATCCTTCTCAAAAGACTTTACTTAAAACTTTAACATTTTGGAGAACATGGGAACTTCCCCCAAATCAATGTGGAGTGTAGTTTAGACTGTTTTCTTTCTGGATCTGCTCTCCAAAGAAAGCCTTTGAGGTTTTACATCCCACTCACTTTTCTTCACTTTTGCTAGGTTGATTTGTCTTCTTATCAAGAAAAAGTACAATCTGACCATCTTTCTACATGCATGTGATCTGTAATGGTTGGCAGTGGAAGCAAAGGGCTGGAGCAGTAGGAGTGTTGTGGGTCAGACTGAACTGGAGGAATATTGCCAAAGAATGGGCTGCACTCTGCACAGAGCATAGTTGTCCTGTCTGAGTCCTGTCATGCCCTCAGTTTAGACAGAACTTCCTTCAGGAGTCAGTAACTGAGTTGTTCCTCATAACACATCAGACTGATGGCACATCTTGGGACCATCAAAAAACAAATCTGATTTTATTTCTTTTTAATATGAAGAAATATAACTCTGTGGATCAATTCCATCTGTTCCTCTATGTTGATGTCTCATCCTTCTTTATATCATAGGGTTTGTTTGTCTTCCCTCTTACTACAGCTCTCTGTCTTCTATGCTAGATCACAGAATCACAGAATCACAGAAATTAGGGGCTGGAAGGGACCTAGAAGATCATCTAGTCCAACCCCCCTG
>JANHGL010010806.1:79262-95074 GCA_024611195.1 Ceyx melanurus | reverse complement strand
TTCTCAAGCTTGGCTGTGAGAATCCCATGGGAGACAGTATCAAAAGCCTTGCTGAAGTCAAGGTATATCACATCCACAAAATGACCAGGGCTAAGATATTTTTGCTGCAAATCATTTCTTTCCCTGGTTATATGAATAATGACATTCCAGTGGAGCAAACATTTTGTGAGTAGTGCATAGACTTGTGGGAGGTGGCTGCTTCATAAAGCCCTAGTGGGAATATTTGTCTGCGCAACATCATTTGGGAAGAATTAAATTTAAACAAGGAACAGGAAAAAGTGACAAATTTAAGAGGTTTCAGTTCCAGAGAAGCTCAAACTTAAGATGCCGACTGATTCATAGCTCCTTAAAATTGTCTGTAAAGGCAAGGCAGGCTTATGGTAATAGTCAGGTGACTCTTAAGCAAGCAAAGTATGACAAGATCCAGGACCTAAGCAGTACAGCAGGATACTTAAATGGGAACAGAGGCATCAGCACTTAAGAGTTAGGAAAAAGCAGCCATCAGGTCAGTGTGCTGATTGTGCACCACTAACTTGGCTTCAGAGGACTTTGGCTTGGACAAAGGAAAGGTTTGATTAAATAAGTAACTGCTGTGTGACACTGCGACTTCTGCTCTCTGGGTCAGACCAGCTGGCTTGGAACAATTTATTTAGCTGTTTTTACAGTGTTTACAAGGAACACCTGGTGCAGCCAGGGTTTGGAGCCTTGCCTCAGGCTGTGAGTTCAGGCAGTAGCTCTGCTGCCCACACTCGCCCACAGCAGTACCATTCAAAAATTGGATGTGCTTTTTCTTCTCTCATAGAAGTATTGCTTTGAATGCAGAAGGAATGTTTTTATCCCCTTCTCCTCATTGCCCTCTTTGTAGAAGAAGCCAGGAAATGCTTATCTGAGCTGCAATGGGATAGGAATTGTTACCCAACTCTTCATTTGAACAGCAGTGGAATGCCACTGAGCATTGCTGTTCTTTGCTTGTCAAAGGCTCTCTCAAGCCTCTTACAGCAAACTTCTTATTTCTATAACTCCACAGAGGCTGGTTTCAGCCATCATAGAATTACTGCTTTGCTCCTGTTCACCACTCATACATGTGCATGTAATTTCTCACACAGTTCCATTTTTATCTTTTGGAAACAACCCCTCCTTTGTCAAATGGCTGTGAAGTGATGCTGCTGCTTGTCATTGAGAAGCTTTTAGGAAGGATAGGCTGCAAAGATGACGTGGTGGAGTTGCTCTCTATGTGAGAGCAATGAGGAGCAGGCTGAAAGCTTGTGGGTAAGGCTTAAGGGGGAGACTAATATGGGACACATTGCAGTAGGTGTTTACTACAGGCCACCTGATCAGGATAAGGAAACTGATGAGGCCTTCTACAAGCAGCTGGAAGTAGCTTCACAATCACAGGCTCTTGTTGTCATGTGGGGGACTTTACTCTGACATTTGCTGGGAAAGTTACACATCCAGGCATGCTCAGTCCAGTAGGTTCCTCCAGAGCATTGATGATAACTTCCTGAAGCAGGTGTTAGAGGAGCCAACAAGGAGAGGAGTGATGCTGGACCTTGTACTGACCAACAAAGAGGGACTGGTTGAGGATATGAATGTAGGAGGCACCCTTGGCTGTAGTGACCATGAGATGGTGGAGTTTAGAATTATAGGCAGCAGGCACAGACCCACAAGCAGGATTGATAACCTAATGAGTTTCAAAAAGGATAAGTGTAGAGTCCTGCATCTGGGTAAGAATAATAAATTACACCAGTACAGACTGGGAGGTGATCTGCTGGAAAGCAGCCTTGTGGAGAAGGACTTGGGAGTCCTGGTGGAAAACAAGTTCTCCACAGAGCAGCAATGTGCCCTTGTGGCCAATGGTATCCTGGGATGCATCAAGAGGAGTGTGTCCAGCAGATTGAGTAAGGTTCTCCTCCCCCTCTACTCTTTACTGGTGAGACCTTACCTGGAGTATTGTGTCCAGTTCTGGGCTCCCCAGTTCAAGAGAGACAGGGATTTACTCAAGAGAGTCCAACGGAGGGCTACAAGGATGATTAAGGGACTGGAACACATGCCTTATGAGGAAAGGCTGAGACACCTGGGGCTCTTTAGTCTGGAGAAGACTGAGAGGGGATTTGATAAATGTTTATAAATATATGAGGGCTAAGTGTCAAGAGGAAAGGGACAGCCTCTTCTCACTTGTGCCCTGTGATAGGACAAGGGGGAATGGTTACAAGCTAGAACACAAGAGGTTCCGCCTTAAAATGAAGAAGAACTTCTTTACAGTAAGGGTCACAGAGCACTGGAACGGGCTTCCCAGGGGGGCTGTGGAGTCTCTGTCTCTGGAGATTTTTGAGACTTTCCTGGATGCGTTCCTCTGTGATCTGTGTTAGATTATATTTAGATTATATGATCCTGCCTGGCAGGGGGGTTGAACTCAAAGGTCTCCAAGGTCCCTTTCAACCCCTAGATACTCTGTGATTTTGTGATTCTGTGAAGTGAGTGTGTGTAATTGGTAGCTCTCCATTGGAATGAGTTGAATAACATATTCTTAGTTAATGCTTCTATTCTGAACTTAGATAAATTAATATTTTTTTTTTTAACTCCTCAGATATGTAATTTGTCCTTTTCTGAAGGATTGACCAAAGGACTGTCAAGTGTACTGTTAGTACACTTTAATTTTTTAAAATCCTGGGTACCTTGCATTTTTTGTGTAATATAAAATGGAATGGTCTTACTCTAAAAATTCAAGACCCTCTCCTGGAATTTAGCTTAATCTCTGGGTAGGATTTTTGCAATTAATACTCAAACGTGAAGACAGCTTGTGCTGTTGTGAATACAATAATGTGTGTGTGAGGTCAGCAAAGATAAACACTAAACGCAGAAACAGAAGCAGTTCCATCACACTTGTTTTGAATGCACAATTGATTAGATTGAGCAATAAGAAATATTTTGGATCTTGGTTATAGCTAATTATATTAATAGTGCTTTTGAGTAATTTGCAGTTAATTTTGTGATAGAATAAAAATGAAAGTCCTGCCACAGATATTAATGACAGTGACTTCAGTAATGTGGATGCATGAGATTATTGTTGGTCTTGGCTGCTAAAAGTTTGCTTGAGGCAAAACGATTGATTTGCACTTTAGTAAAACCCAAGATAAACACGTGGTACTGTTATAATTGTTCTTAGATCATGTTTTGTGTGATACTGAAAGCCTTGTAAAAAGATTGTTGTTAAATCTCTGAACAAACTCTGCTACCTTAGGGAATCATAGCAAGCTGTTAGCAATGGGGAAAGGCTGGTTAGCTCTGAAGGATCCCTAATGAAGGGTACAGCACAAACAACCCATTACTCTTCTGTGTGGAGAGGAATGGAGTGGAAAAATGGTTTAAACTGACTTGTTTAGACAAAGAGAGAATGGGCAGATTTAAATTTACTAGTGTCACAGTTTAGGGTCAGGGCAACCCCCAGACCAATAACAGGCACTCTCTTTTAACCCCCCTATCTCCCCAAAGGGGAAGAGAAAAGGAATAAGGGAGAGAGACTTAACAATTAGAAAAGGAAACTAGAACAATTTAATGAAAATTAAAAAAATAATAATGGAATATATAGAAATATGTATCAAACCAGTACTGAACCCAACCCCCCTGATGGTAATTATGTCACTGTCACCGATGCTGTGGAGTTGGCACAGGGAGAGTCCCAGACTGGGCCCTGCAGCAGATGGCAGCTGTGTTCAGGAGCTGGATTCTGGCACTGGGTTCAGGAACATACAGACCAGGATCGAAGGCAGAATGGGCAGAGTCCTCCTTGGTGCTCTGAGAGGGAGAACCCCTTGAGTAGAAGAAAACCAACAACCTGAGGCGAGAACCTAGCTTGCTAGCTTGCTTAGCCTGCCAGTTTGGCTTGCTTGCTTTTCTTCTCTCTGATTTTCTTAGCTTAGAGATCTTCCGGATCCTAGAGCTTTATATACTGGATATGACATATATGGGATGTAATACCTTGTTGGTCAGTTTGGGGTCACTTGTCCTGTCTTCTTCTCCCTGCAGTTGCGGTCTTTCACTTTCTGCACCCCCAGTGCGATACACAAGTTCTAGCAGTGGCCCTGGTATCCTTGGTAGTAACTCTAAACATGAGGTGTTATCACTGCTAGAAGCAGACTCTGTCTCCAAAACATGCTGCTAACTTCAGAAAGTGTGGTTAGTTAGAAAATCTGAGCTGAAAAGTAAAATCACTGAATAGAATTTGTTTGGTTCTCACTCAAACCAGGACAACTAGTAAAGTGAAAAGCAGGTTCTGAAGTGATATCCTTTCATGGCATTTTTTTTTTTTTTTTTTTTTTCAGAAATGTATTGAAGGAGTCATCTCTACCTTATAGACATGTAGGCATTTCTATACCATTTCAAGATGCTGGAAGTACTGATGTGCACACTAGACACAACTGAAAGTGTGTTTGATAGGATTTTGGAACCTGTTAGTATTTACACAGATTCCAGTATGATGATCATTTACTTCAGTCTCAAGGGAGGTCAAAGGCATCCCAAATTTCATCCAAATGCTGACAACTCTGTGAAAGCTGAAGCAAAGGTTGTAATTAAACTTGTTAAGCATGATGAAGCTATAGTGCTACTGATCTAATATCTGCATGAAAGTTACTAAGATCAGTCTGATAGGTTGTGATTTATCTGTTATCACTTTAAAGTTCCACCTTTGAACTAGTCTTTCTGGTGTACTGTGGTGAAAGAACTGGTTAACTCTAGATGTTCAATTTGGAAGCTGAGCTTTAAAGTTAAGCAAGATTAATCTTATGTTGCATACCTTTTTGGCTGATTAGACCCTTCATCAAATGTTCTCACATCCTTGTCAATACATGAAGAGCAATCATGTTGACTCTTACTCCTACTCACTAGGTTGACTTAGTATCAGAAAAGAGCTTAAATCTATCTGGAGAAGATATGTTAGCATAACAAGTCAGTGTTGTATTTTTCCAGCCATGTTTACAGAACAGAATTCTCTTGAAACACCCATAGATGATGTTTTCAGGCAGTGTCTGTGGATTTGGGCCAGCCTGGCCTTTCCACAACCTAGCTGGGATGCACTGGGGCAACCATTTAATGGTAAGTAGGATTTAGAAGAGGGTGGAATGAATGAGACACAACTGCTGCATCCCCAAACTGAAGTACTCTCAGCTGACTACTTGTAAATTTTTGCCTCCTGAATTGCAGCTAAAGGAGGTGGAAATAATGTTTCTTCATGGTGGGAGGTGAGAAAGAAAAGATAATGTCAAAGATGCTCTTCTATGTGACCTCCTCCCTCTAAAGCATGTATTTGTGTTGCATATGGATCAGGACTTAGACTAAGATGCTGGATTACACTAAAAGTGGTGGGTGATAGGGTGAGAAATTAAATGCCTGCTCTTTGTTTTATTAAATAGGTGCAGTGCCATACCTACACTGGATACTGCTGGTGTGTGACACCTGATGGCAAACCTATTAGCGGCTCTTCTGTACAGAACAAAACTCCTGTATGTTCAGGTACTGTGGGAGTGGCTTCAAGAAAACTTTGATAATTGAAGGGGGCTGGGAAGAATGTGTCCTGTTGAGAGTGCTTAATCTGTTCAGGTGACTTTTTCAGTTGACCCAATTTAACACTGCAGTTGTGCTTAGATCTATCTCCCTGTGTGTTTGATGGCACTTGGAAGCTGCAAGGGAGCTCAGACTGGGGTGTGTCCACCCTGCAGTTGAGGTACATACACTTCTGCAAGGCTCACTGAGAAAACCACAAAGGTAGCAGCCTGAAGTAGCGAAAACAAGAGTTGCAGTGTTGCTGTGTACACCAAAACCAGAGATTCCCATAACAGATGGGGTAACTTTTTTCCACAAGTTGTATTTTAAAGAAGTGGCTGTTGGGCCCCATTTAGTAGGCCATGGAGTAATTTTGACTTCAGAGTGACTTCAATTAGAAGTTTAAGGTGATTCTGTGAGAAAGTGGTAGTTGTTGAGTGCTAGCCCCCAAACTGGAGTCCTGCTGTTAGAATGAATTTTGGTCTTCTGATCATGTAGCTTAGTTCCAGGATTCCCATGATTATCATGGGACTGGACAGCACTGGGATTGTGCCACAGCTCATGGGATGGAGGTCCAGAACTAGGCTGTTACTCATGGATTTATGAAGCGACATGCTTCTCAGAACTAAGCCTGACACTGCTCTGTTGCCCTCCACCTGCCCCCCTTCCCCTCCCCCCCTCCCCCCCCCAAAAAAAGACAGCAAGGATAGGAGTGTGTTTCTAATGTGTTCAGTGATACCATGTAAGCTTCTGGCTTCATGCTCTGCAATCTGCATCCTGTGGGTGCTTAATGTAATTCAACTCTCATACCTTGCTGTGTTTGCCCTTTAGATGGGAACTTGACAGCTGTCAAACCTTTGTTAGTTTTTATACTTGTCACCTAATTCATTGTCCTCTTGGCTGTAGGGTGTTTTGTGGTAATAAGCAAACATAGTGACATAGTAACTTGGGGTTGAGGAGCAGGGAGAACTGTCTGGGAACCAGCCAGTCAGTGTAGCCTGAGTGGATGCTTGGTGTTTCACAGGTACATGGAAAGCAAACAAGATTAATATCCTGTTTTGGTGTAAGGTGAAATACTACAGCAATTTGGCTTACAGATTAGAATATTACAATCCCAGTAAAGGGTTTTGGTAGGACATGTTTTAAGAGTTTTGCTGATCTGTTCGTTTAGTCTAGAGCTGTTCATAAAATTATATTACTGGGAAAATAAAGTTATGGTGTGTTGTAGGACACATAGATGTTGAGCCTATGATGACTAATATTGAATAGATGCTTCCTATTTGTAATTAAGCATTACATCTGTGATAAACAGATCTGCAAGTAAGACTGCACGGACAATATTGTTTAGAATTTGTCTTGACCAGACCATTGGGTCTGTCAGAGCTGCCTCCTTTTGAGCTGAGTTTTGATTTATGTTTCCTGAAGGATCAGTAACCACTGAAACTGTTTAATAATGGCACACATAAGAACCAGTTTCCTGGAAATAAAACTAATTAAGTTTAAAATGTAAAAAAAAAAAAAAAAAAGAAAAAAAAAGGAAAAAAAGATAAAAGGTTGTCAGATTTTTATACACTTCAGTAATGGATTTGTTCAAAAAAGTTTTCATCAGTTTAAGTTTTAGTGGAAAATTGTGTGATGAAGTACTAAAGGAAACTGCAGACAGAAGTGTAGAAACATATATTTTATGTGGCGATCTAAGTTACATTAAAAAACTCAAGATGTGTTCTATTGAAATACATCCTGAAACTTGTTCAGTGTCCCTTTTCAAACAGCTGGGGATGTTCAGGGGTTGGTTGAAATCCATTTTCTGCAAATTGTCCCACTTAATTCCTTTCCTTTAAAATACTGCTCTTGCATTTCTTGCACATTCTTCCCACCTGTTTTTGATTTGTTCTTCCTGACATTTGCAAACAAAAGTAACATCTTGCTGATCTTTCCTTCTTGCCATGTGATTTATTCCAGGTTTCTTACTAGCACACTGCTCTCAAACTCTTCCAAATCACTGGAGCTTGCTACTAAAGATTCCTTGTTTACTCTCATCCTGAATTAACATCTTAACACATAAAACTTCTTTATGCTATCCCAGTTTGCTGAAGCCACAGGCTCTCTGAATTTTAAATGGAGCTGGTAGCAAGTAAAAAAGACACTTTGTGGGTTGAGATATTGACTGTATTAATGTGACATAACATGTTCTTGTGTGATCATGCAGCATCTAAAGAGATGTCCTTTTTTTTTTTTTTTCCTTTTTTTCCCCCTTACGTTTAGGTTCTGTAACTGATAAACCATCAAGCCAGGGTAATTCAGGAAGGAAAGGTGAGTGGAGTCCTGTGCTTCAGCAATTTGTTCTGTAATAGCAGCTGCCAAGCCACAGCCATTGAGATAACTCAGAACCTGTATTCCTAAGCAGCAGTTTCTTTGTTTATTTGTAGCCCTTCTGTGTCCTCTGATTTGCATTAATTGAAATAGTCTTGAGAGGGGTGACTGCTGAAGGATGCATTGAGGAGCAGTCAAGTTTGTCTTTAGGCCTTCTCCCCACCCTGATTTTCAACCCTTCTCCCCTCTACCCCCCATTCAGAGTCAACTTTTGAGTTGAGTTACCACAGTGCTGAATGCACCCTCACTCCTGCTGCTGAGGGTGAGGGCTGTTTCCCTGGAGAAGTTCCTGGTTTAGTATCTAAAGCAGGATTTTCGCTGCTAGCTTTCTAAATCAATTATTCCTGACACTTCAAAACACAGGAAAATGCCTCCCTTGATGCCAACACTTTAATTTGAAGACATTTTTTTTATTCTGCAACTGTCAATCCAGTCTTGAGAACACTTAACAGGAATTACCAATTGTTATGTTTGGAACAGTGATGCTTTTTTGAGCATATCTGCTCTGTAGTTTATTGGTTGTGTACAGTAATTGAGGGAGAAGAAAGATGCAAGGAAAACTCGTTAAGACTGAATGCTTAAGCCTGCTTCTTATTTTAGACATGGTTATGTTTCTATAAACCTGTAATTATATGTTAATATATAATTGGCACCCGAATGCATTGCTAGCATTCTGTTAATGCAATCATTGCTAGTCTAGCCTGAAGTACAAGCAAATCAAGTAGCTCTTGAAATTGGTATTTTTTTAGTGGGGGTTGTTTATAGGCTTCCTATCTCGATAGTCCTGACCTGTTTTTCTAGAATTGGAAGCAGCTAACATTGGGTTTCATAAGAAAAAGAAGCAAAAGGGGAAAATATCTGAACTTGTTTTTCCCATTTCTCTCAGTATATTAACTCAGAGTTTGGAATGTGCAATAAAAGAGAACTGTTCATGGATTGGATTAATCTAAAATTTATAATATAAACTGATTCTCCTTGGTGCTGCCTGTGGCACCCTGTTTCAAGAATTGTACACTTGGTTATGTGGCTGCAGAAACAGCCTGTCAAGAAAAAGAAAATGTTTCCCTCTGGGCTAGCTGGTTTCAAGAAATCATGTCAAGTTTCTGTACCCTCCAATTCTGAATCTGTTAATATCTGTTGGAAGCCCCTGTGCGAGTCACTTGTCCATCACGTTAGAAAAAGTATTAAACAGATCTTAAAATAAAGAGGTTTTGGTTTGGTTTGGTTTAGGTTTTTTTGAGATTAAATAATGTGTTTTAAAATTTGATGGATTTAGCATAACTTTTTCAGCTAATATAATCATGTATAATCAAAAAATGAATTGGGCTTTCTTATCACTTTTTTTTTTTTGACTTTGGTTAGCTTGATTCAAAATTCCAATATCAAGTCCTGTTGTAACCAAGAATAGTCTGAATTCCTTGAAGCAAGGTGGTCACTGGAGGTCTGGTTTCTCTGAAGACTGATGTCTAGCCAGTGTGCACATCAGCAGCTGAGCATTCAGACTCTTTTTGCAAAGATTGGCCTTTGCAAGAAAACAGGTCAGCAGGAAGAGAGGTCCGCCAGGAGTTGGGTTAGTGATCACTCTTCTGTTGTAGAGGTGCATCCTGGAAACTTCTGACATCAATTTGGGAAACTGCCATCTGACTTGGGAGCTTTGGCACTTTCCCACTGCACAGCAGACTCCTCTCTCTGTCCCTGGATGAAGGTCTCTGAGTCAGAGAGTATTATCTTGCACAGAATAGGTGCTCTCAGGAGGAAAAGGAATAGCCAACACGCTGAAAAGTTATTTCTTTTGTCCCTTTCATACAGGGATGTAAAATATGGAGCTAATAAACTTTGTGTGGTGCTGGTGCTTTTCAAGTCTTCCGGGCAAAATAGTTTTTTTGGATGGAGGTTGTTTGCCTTAGAAAAAGTGCAGATGGGTAGGCTTAAGCTGTTGGGTAATAAATAAAGAATTTACTAGCATATTAGCTCTCCTTTAGAAGAGACAAATTGATGTTGGAAGGAAAAGAAGGCTGGTTATTGGTAATAACTTTCTTTCTCCAAATGTTTTTGGCTTCTTCTCCATTCTGTTTAGCTCTAATTTCTAGGGGTCAGTAGGTGTTATGAAGTCACCAGAAGATGTGAAGAACATGCTATTCCACTCATAGGCTCTCACTAGTGAAAAGAAAATGAAACAGCTTTATGGTCACATGGCTTGGCATGTAGTTCCCACAGTGACTCTGTGGAGCTTTCTGCAGAGAATAGTCAAGACTACTGGCAAGAAATCTTTCTTTCTATAAATCCCATGCTCTGGTTGCTTACGTTTACATTGCTGATATTGCTGAATGATGCAATGCCAGTTATTCATACAATTTGCCCTGTAAGGTAATTGAAATAAAATTAAATTGGCACCAAATGTAAAACTTTAAAAAAGGCCTTACTGATTTGTTTGTGTCTGAGAAGTGCTCTGCTGCTGGAAGGCAGAGCAGACCCGAGTCCAGGGAGATGTAGGCATGTTGGTATGAGGTGGAATAGAAACCCAGGTTCTTCAGACACAGTCAGTGTGTGGACTTCACAGCTCAGACATTTACCACCCACCTGTTCTTCCTATGCTGAATTCAGCCTGCAAGTGAAGAACAAGTTTTAAGGACCTTTGTCAAGGAGTGAAGTTATTTTTGGGTGGGATTAGGATATCCAGAACCTGCAGATTTCTGCTGCTGTCTGTTCCTTACTTTGGCTTGTTCCTTGTACAGTCCTTTCTCATAAGGAGCTTAGGTCTCTAATTTGCTCCAGTTGCTGCTTAGTTTGAGAGGCCTGAGAGACTTGTAAGATGCTTGCTGTCCCCTAGAGGGCTGGATCTCCCCCCTCTCTCCCACTGGGAGGTTGTTAATGTTTTAAGAAGCAGTGAAAGCCATCCTTGGAGCCAACATGACTGGATTTCTTCCCTGCCTAAAGAATGCAGAGTGTTCCTCTCCAGCCAAAGGGAAATTGTGCCACACGTTTGAAACAAAACAAGCAAACATGAAACAAAGCAAAATTTTATTTTCTTCATCTGAGGAAGGCTGGGTTTTTAGGAGCTCAAAGCTAAGGAACTGCATGTTGCAGCCATGAGTAGTGTCTTTCACTGTCATCAAGCAGGTTTTAAGAAGTAGGGTGGTCAGGAGACAGAGGAATGTAAAATGTAGCTGTGTCATTGCTTATCTTCATAAAGTCTCTTGGTCTTCCTTCTTAAGACCAGAAACTGAGTGCCTTGCAAGTGGAGAGATTGGAAATGGGGCCAGGGGGGAGGGGAAATAAAGTGGGTATATTAGTTTGTTAGTGGTTGTTAACTGTTCTGGACACTGTGGGAGGTGATGATACCATTTTTTAATCAACTGAATGAAGAAAATGGGAAAGGAGTCTTGACTCTATAACGTAGAATTAAAACATGATGCAAGTACTGGATAAATATGGTCTGGATAAACTGTCATTGTCAGTGATGCATAGTCTTGAGTGATCTGAACTCCCTTTTTCTTTCATAAAGTCTCTTGCAGTGCATAAAGTTCCAGGCTTGTTCTAACTTGCTTTGTTTCCCTATTGCAAAAGCTGACAATAGCATATGCAGCTTCCCGACCCCGGGGCAGGTACAGTGATGCTGATGAAATGTCAGCAGCTCTGATGACCTCACAAAAGGCAAAGCCCAAGCTGAGCTCTCTTTCCACTGACTGTCCTATATAGAGTTGCAAAAAAGCTTTGCCCAATGAATTTGCAGCCTATAATGAAACACTGAAGCATTTTGAGGAACCTGAGATGAACAACTTAAAATACCTGTCCATCAAACATAAAGAATTGGGTTCCTTTCTGGGTTTAACTGTGAGAAATGGGCTTAAAGGCAGGCTTCATTGCAGGGAAATTCTCCCCTGCAACTGTGGGCAAGTTGGCCCATCCTGTGACTCTCTTCCTGCTGGTTTCCAAGAGCCTTACCTCTAGAAAATGTTAATGACCTTGTTGTGCAGCCAGCAGACTGAGCAATTTGAATCCATAATGAGCCATTAGTCTGAGTTAGTAATTAGACTGAGCCGTAAAGGGAGAACATTCTCCTCAGGCAAACCCAAGTAGAGGATGGCTTGTGCTGCTGTAAATAAATGGAACCTTTTGTACGTGGAGACCTGGAAGCTTTGTCTGCTGGTGCGAAGAAGTCAGGTGCAGCTGGCACTAATTCACCCGCTGTCTGCTCAAAGGGAGGGGAGCACACTGCCTCCACAGTCATTTGTACGTCTCAGAAAATAGATAATATCTTCCACAAAAATGAGAAGTTGAAATGTGACCAAAGCCTGAGACTGAGACTTTGGTCTTTACCTTCTCCAGTTCTTTCTTGGATTCAACTGGGTATTAGTTAAATCAGAAACAGAGCAATGCTATTACACAAGCCAAACTTCAAGTGCCCAGTTATTCCTGCATCTCCAAACTTGCAAATACTGAGAAAACGCGCTGTGATGATTTTAGCAGTTTGTGGACTATACAGGAAAGAGAAATATTTGATGGCCTTCATCAGTATGATGAAAGAAATACAAGATTACTGGGGCAGCATGAAATAAAGTGGTGGTTCTAGCTGGTGACTGTCATCTTGTAAGGAATTTCTGACAGAACATTAGCAGGTACTAACTATGCAGTGCTACCCAAACTGTTCTTCTGGATTCCTTATGTATTTTTACATAAATAAAACACTAGTTTGTGAGTCTGGATGATGGAGAATTTTAATACAAAAAATGCTTTCTGACCTGCTGAACTTTGTCATGTAATCATAGAATCATAGAATGGCTTAGGCTGGAATTAGAGGTGATCTAATCCAACCTCCCTGCCATGGGCAGGGACACCTCACAACTAGACCAGGTTGCTCAAGGCTTCATCCAACCTGTCTTTGAACACCTCCAGGGAGGAGGCATCCACAGACCCTCTGGGCAACCTATTCCAGAGCCTCACTACCTTTGTACTGAGATCCATCTAAACCTATTTTCCTTTGGTTTAAAACCATTCCCCCTCATTTTGTTGCTGGACGCTCTTGTGAAGAAGCCCTCTCCAGTCTTCCTGTAGGTTCCCTTCAGGTACTAGAAGGCAGTTATAAGGTCCCCCTCAAGAGCCTTTGCCTCTCCAGGCTGAACAATCCCATTTCTCTCAGCCTATCCTTGTAGCAGAGGTGCTCCAACCTGTTGATCATCCATGTGGTCCTCCTTTGAACTCATTCTGATGGATCTATGTCCCTCTTATGGTGGGGGCATAACATTCCTAGGCCAGGACTGACATGTTCCTGTCAGGTCAGTCACTTTTCCAGAGTTAGAACAACATTCTTAGAAATACTTAAATTTATCTCATAAAAAACCCTTTTTTTTTTTTTTTTTTTTTTTTTTTTTTTTTAAATACTAAGGTCTAGAAGAAAAAATCAACTTCAAAGTTGCTACATAAACAGTAGAATTAAAAACAATCCTTTTGGGTCCCCACTTCACTGACTTGTCTGAAACTTTAGTTTTTATCAAGACTTTTTTTTTTGTGGGCCTCAAAACATATGTAACAAATTTGAAGTTGAACGAAGTTTTATTGGCAGAAGGTTAATTCTGTTTTAAAGTGTATTTTGTTTGATAATGCAAGATTTCTGCTTTCATCTATAAGGCAACAGTTCTAATCGGTATGTTAGTCTATATAACATGACTTAATAAAATTGTAGTTTACTACAGCAATCTACAGACTACTCATGTCTGTAATGTCTTAAGGACAGCTGTAAAGTTTTTTAAATTATTAAGTCATAGTATTGAGCAGCCTGGTGAGTAGATCTAATAAGCAGGCTAACAATTGATTAAGCAACATCTGTCAAGGTATTACTGTTTATGTGCTGTACATGGATTTCTGGTGTCTGACCCATTACAGCTTGTAGAGAAATTGAATAGTTCTGGGGTCTGTAGGTTGTTTTTATTGTTTAAATACTTTGTGGCTATGTGGCCTCAACACCTTTTCTTTTTTAAAGAGTTGTTAAAAAAATGCTTCCCAGGCTCTTTGAGTGTCTGAACCAGCATGCCAAGATGTTATACTATTGTGCAACATATTTCTCTAGATCCTTTACAACAGCATCGTTGTAACTTTGAAATTAGTAGTCCTAGACTTTCTGAATACTGTAGCTCTTTCTTAAAAATAAACCTGAGGATAAATTGGTGAAATTGGTGGGTTTGTAGATAAATGAAGCTAGAGGTTTTCTTGAACCCACCTAACAGGACTCTATTTTGTTTGAGTATTTTCCTCCTGCAGAAGGATCTATAAATCTGAACATTAGTGTTATTTTCTTTCAAATCACGGTAATGCACCAGGAAGTGTATTTTGTCATGGGTGCAGAGGTTCAGATGAGGAACTAGAAGTACTTTCCTTTAAACTTATTTGCCTCATGAGCTCTGTCAAGGTTTATCTGCAAGAGAGGGAAACTGTGAAATTGAGATGGTAAAGCTTGAATGCATGCAGTGCATGTGTGCTTGTAAATAGAGAAAGCTGTAGGGGCAACCATGTTGTTTGTTCAAGTTCCTGAGATGGCACCTAAAGGAACTAAAGCTTCTTTACAACAGATGTAGCTGGAACAATAGAACTCATGAACTCATCTGGGGTCAACATAAATGTTGACAGTATGAGAGATGTATTGCAAAGTGCTTTGATAAAGGCTAGGGATGGGAGACGTCTTCCCAACACACTGACATTCTCTAAGTTGTGTTCATCTCTTTGTTACGTGTCACTGTGCTCAGCCTGGTGCTCAGATTTTGCTGGTACCTTTAGGTGCTGCTGCAAAGCAATTCTCAAGTGTAAAGACTTGACTGTTTAACTGCTCACACCTTTAAATGATTGTGGCTTTTAAGATCTGCTGTCTTTGGCTCATTCTAAACAATCAGTAGATGTCTGGTAGACTGTAACTTTGAGGAATGACCTTTGTCCTCTTAAAAGTATTTTTAATATTGAGAATGTGGTGTCACTTGTAGCCTGTGTACATTTTTCAGACGTGCTGTGTTCTGTACATACAGATTTACTTCTAAAGCAGCTTAGATTATGGAGGTCCTTTCAGCACTATTTAGTTACCCTGCTTATCCGCCTCCATCCTTCTCCATTTCTTCCATATAGAAAACCTACTCCTTCAGTTTCACAATGAAATACAAAAATTCCTTTAGACTAAATTCAGATCTTGGGGTGAATTATCTGGGGCAATATAGTTGGAGAGCAGAGTTGTGCTCACTCACTAAAGCTCTGAACCTCTACTCTTCATGATCTGGTGGGGGTGATAGTGGAAAAAATGTAGTTAGTTGTTGGTTTTTTTTTTTCCCTCTCCCTCATTTGCACACATGCAATACAGACGTAGCAGCGAGGTATCCATTCTCTTTGCCTGTGAGGAAATGAAAAGGCATATTGTAAGCCCAAGACTAGCCTGGTTGTCAGACAGGAATTAGTCCTCTAAAGGAGAAAGGGGGAGGGGCTGGAGAGAGAAGAGGCTGGGCAGTGGGAAGGGGGAGCTGGAAAGGGGAAAGTATACTTTGAAGTAGGTTCAATGCACATGTCTAGAGATAGAAGGGGTCTTGTGCTTCCTGAAGCATGCAGGTGTCAGGAGAAAGGAAGGGAGCCTGTGTTCTTCTACACAGGCGTGTGTCTGGGGGAGCAGGGTCAAAAATGTAGATTATTTACTTAATCCCTTGGAATGGCTTTTTTCTCTTCTGTTTTCTTTTTGTGTTTAACAGACTGCTTTACAGGGAACACTTGTAGTAATTGACACGTGCAACTGTAGGGCTTCAGCCTTATGTCTGAATTTCAAATGCCATTGATCTGGGAGATTTGCTGCTGTCTCCACTCCCCCCCCCCCCCCCCCCCCCCCCCCCCCCCCCCCTCCCCCGCCGCGCAGGGAGGTGCTATGGGTGTCT
>JANHGL010010806.1:53062-79252 GCA_024611195.1 Ceyx melanurus | reverse complement strand
CACACTCGTTTAACGGAAAACCTGTAGTAGATTTCACCTGGAACTGGATGGGTTCTCCCCTTTTTGTTGATTTTCAATGCCCTTTGTTCCGGGGATTTTGTGCGTTCTTCCCCCCCCCCCCCCCCCCCCCACTGTTAGACCATATTCCTTGAAGATGTGGGGGAATTTATGAAGGCTTTACCTTGAAGAGACCTGGAAGGAGAGGCGTGAAAGGGAATGTATGTAATGCTGGAGGGAATAGAGACTGTGAGATTCCAATCACACCCTTCACGCCCTTTGCCATAGGTTACCACATTTTTCAGGTAACTTCTGGAAGGTTCCCGAAGTTAGGGATCTGATAGTTACTTGCACAAAGCTTGCATAACAGCTGTTATTTATTTATTTTTTTTCTCATTTAGTAAGGCAGTCTTGAGATCAGAATCACAATGTCCTTTTGGGCATTTCAGTTGTGCTCACCTTCACACAGCTTTAGGTATTTGACCTCTTTGACAGCCTAGAAGTGCCAAGGTGGAACTGACTGTGGGCTCTGAGCAGCCTTTCAGGAGAGGTAGTCAAAGAGGGAGTGTGCATGTTGGTGGGGGAACAGAATACTTGACATCAAACCAGAGGGTCCTGAAAGAAGATGTGATATACTGAAGGTAGAATCAAAACAGAGAGGCTAAACAAAACCATCGTGGTGGATGTTGCTTTTGCTAACAGCGAGCAGGCAGCTGTTGACAGTGCTATAGAACTTTCTGCAAACTTTTCTTCACATTTGGGGCAGTGTCAAGTGCTAAAATCTTGCTATAAAAAAAATATGATACCTTAAGTGAAATGCCTCTTTGTGCGGAAACATTTTTGTTCCCTGCTTTATTTCATATGTCACTCAAGGAAGTGAGCCAAATGGAAGATGGTTGCAAAATGCAGATACTGTGGTTTAAAATCCTGCAGTATCTATCATACTTCTAGCACTTACAGGGCGAGATAAAAATGTAGTCTTCTACCAAATAGGAAGCTATTAAAAAACTCTGTCTTCCTCCACTTCCCCTCCCTTACTCTATTTTTACACTTTCTCAATGATAGCTATTGCAGATTCCTTGATCTCATCACCCACTCCACAGGGTAACACTGATACTTTGGAGGTGTTTCTGCTCTGCAAAAAAAACCCCAACAAACATTCCTAACAATGTGTGTTTCAACTCCTGATGGAGGAGGACTCTGATTTACTCGGCCCTTATGTAGCTGCTCTGTTTTTCTGCATTCTGCCTGTCCTCTCCACTTACCCTGTCCTTAGTGCCAGGACTGCCTAGAGCAGCTGTGTACTGTTCTGTCTCTTCAATTCACTTCACTTTTCTCCTTTATTAAAGGACTGTTCCTTCTTGGGACAAGATATGCTAATCAACAGAAGATATGTTAGACTGACCTTTTCCAAGTAACTTAGTTTTAGCCTCTATTATACAGAATCACAGAATGTTAGTGGTTGGAAGGAAGAAGATCATCTAGTTCAACTCCTCTGCCAGAGCAGGATCACCTAGACTACAATTGATGCATACTTGGATACAACTGTTGTTACACAGATGCAGGGCCTAATTCTTCTTTATTAACTTTCAGTACCTTGATCCTTTTCTCTGGAGAAAAAGGGCTGGGTTTACAGCCATACAATTTCTGGGTTGCATTCACTACTGGAAGTATTTTCTACTCCAGTTGAGCCATGAAGGTATCTGCTTGTCAAGATGAGCTTTGGAGACTCGGTTTTGAAACTGAGTGCTACTAGGGCTCTGAGCATTGCTCCACTTCTCATTCTTCAACAAGCAGCTGAACTAGCATGTTTTAACCATGCCCATGTGGCTGGTGAGGATGGGCTCACAGCTCATATGCTTCAAAATGCGGTTCTGAAGTGATCTGCTGTGAAATAAACAGGCCTGCCTGTAAATGTATGGCATTTACATACAGCATTTAGAGGCAAGCTGGACAGTGGGTCCAATAGACTCTAAGAGTTGTAGTGTTGTCCCATCTGATTCATGAGGTATATGAAAAAACATGATGATTAATTCTGACACTGTGGGATTGGGAATATGCTTGCTTTTCAAGATTAAAGTAACACATAGTTAATACACTCATTAAGAAATTACATTTTGAATGTTATCTCATCAGGTGGCAAGAACAGCAGTAGAACAGAAAAGATGCAGCAATAACAGGGAAATACTGCCTTCTTCCAAGGAATTGAGACACTTTGCCTATGAGAGAGGGGAGGAACTCAGCTCAAAGGGGGAAATGGTCAAATCTGATCCAGGGGAAATGGTACTTTAACAACACTGTACTTGACTTGCATCTTCAAGATCTTTCCAGAGCGTTTGAATAGAGGCCCTTTTGAGTATTTTCTCTTTTTTTTTTTTTTTTGGGGGGGGGGGTGTTTGTTTTGTGGAGGGTTTTTTTTTGGTGTGTTTTTTGTTTGTTTGTTTTTCTTCTTGCAATTTCTGCCACTCCAGAAGTGAACTGAAGGTTTTGATATAAGACAATTAAGACCATTGCCAAGGTAGTTGCCATAGGATGCCAGTGGTATCCTGGTGTGCATCAAACACTGTGACCAGCAGGTTGAGGGAGGTTCTTCTTCCCCTCTGCCCTAGCAAAGCCACATCTGGAGTATTGTGTCCAGTTCAAGAGAGACAGTCCAGTGGTGGGCTAAACAGATGATAAGGCTCTAGAACATCTCTTCTATGAGGAAAGGCTGAGACATCTGGGGCTATTTAGCCTTGAGAAGACTAAGAGGGGAACTTATCAGTATCTAAAAAGTAGGATACTATTTGTATCCATTGTACGAGGAGCAATGGATACAAACTACAACACAGAAAGTTCCATCTAAATGTAAGGAAAAACTTTTTTACTGTGAGGGTGACAGAGCACTGGAACAGGCTGAATAGGGAGGTTGTGGAGTCTCCTTCTCTGGAGACTTTCAAAACCTCCTGAATGTGTTCCTGTGCAACCTGCTCTAGGTGAATCTGCTTTGGCAGGACTAGAATGATGTCCAAAGGTACCTTCCAGCCCCTACTATTCTGTGGTTCTGTTTGAGCAGGGATGCAACTGAAGGAGTTAAGGGTTAGTTCTATAGGTCAGGGTTGATGACAACAGGGTGTATTTCTAAGTCATATGACACCTCATGATTTCTGTCTAACCTCACAAATGAAACTGTGGCAGGGAGTGTTGGGGGAGGAGAGGCATAATCAATCTCTGAAGATGGTGCAGGGACAAGGGGGACAATGCTTTCATAAATTGAGAGTGATTCTATTTTGATCAGAATAAAGCTTTTTGTGCAACTCTAAAGTGGAGATTATTTCAAACCATCCAGACCTTTATTACCTGTTTCTCATTTTTAGCAGATAAGGTTCAGCTCTGACCTTGGGCATTTATTTTCCCATTACTTCCAAATCTTTGAAGACACATGTTTTGCCTTTTGGGTAGGAGTTTGGATGTGGAGTCTAAAAACTGTAAAGCTGCGTAAGATAAACCTGTGCTCAGTGACACATTTCTCTATCCAGGCTTCATTGCTTTTGACCTTAGAAATGCTCTATCAGCCAAATTGCAATCTGATCACCTGCTAGTCTGCCCTTCTCTTATGGACTAATTGCTTTAACAGAATTGCTTTGGCTCAAAAATTAACTAAGAAGTCTAGCTAAGTTCAGAACAGCAGGATTGTGTGCAGGTTCCTCATTCTGAATGAATTCTGTATTCAGGCTACTTGGGAGATACTGCGGCTTCTTGTCCAAAACTCCAAGCCTGCAAAATTGGTTAAGACTGGTTTACTGCTCATAATTTGAAGAGAAACTGGCCGAGACCCAAGAAATCTCATTTCACAGGTTCCAAGATTTTGAACCCCTCATTTATTACTTGCTAGAACAAGAAAGAGATCACAAAATTTTGGCACCCTGCTGTCCTCCCGGATCAGGTGATAGCACTATAGGTGGGATCTTAGCTTGAGAAAGAGGAAAGCAAAGGGTGAATCTCAAGCTGGAATTAGGTGAATGCTCTAAATGCTGGCCCTAATTATTTTAACTTTCTTGTTTTGTTTTCTGCTTGGAAACATGCCCATATACCTGAGGAAAAATATTACTTGGAATGCTACATTTCTATGAGTGGGTTAAACCAACAACTCTTCACAAGTACTGAAGCAAATTTACATCACTAGAAAGTTTACAACCATCTCAGCTTAATTATCTGAGCCTTCGTGGTTCCTAGAATAACACATCTCTCTCTCTGCACTGGCACCAAAATCCATAAGAGTTTTGCCATCAAAGAGGTAAAGTAGAATGTCTTGGTTTGCAGCTGCATTGTCCTCCATTCAATGGTACTTGGAAGATACTGTTTTTTTTCTCCCTAGAAAGGTTTGCATAACTTACAGAAGTGAGTCAGGTATTTAAGTGGTAAAAGGGCTTGGTTCAACCTGCAAAGTTCCAATCTGGATCTTGACTTTCCCAGGGGCAGGGGGTGTGTTTGGACATTGTGTTGGTTTGACCTGTTATAGCGCAAGCTTGGAAAGGCAGGTCCAGGTGTGGACTGGGGTTCTGTAGCTTCCCAAGCGTGAGACACTCAGGGCCACTTGTTTTGTTTAAACTGACTCCTGTTAAATGATACATAATTGAAATAACATAAAACTGGATCTATTTCTGGGGAAGGTGTCTGCTGCATTGTGTCTGAAGGGTAATATCTTGCTCTGCCTTTATTTTTCCAAAGGAGCCACTTGAAAGCCAGAAGGAATGAGAAGTTAGAGGGCATGTTTGTTTTGGCTAATTACTGCAGAAGTACCTTGAGAACTTAAGCAGTAAAGGAGGACTTTGGGTTTTAGAGAGATTCTATCTGAATCTGGGTATTCAGCAGTTTTAAAGCCACTCAATCCTAGAGACTAGAGCATTGTTATTAGTACAGAGTGCTGCTCCAGACCCCTTTTGACACATTTTCTTTTGAAGGCCCAGGCCCAGGAAGAGGGAGCTCTTTGTTTGCAGTCAGAATAAACTCATTGTACACCCAGACAATTAACTCTTCCATCGACTTGCCAGCCTCTGTAAAGCACTCCGGTCCCCTCTCTGTCTATCTCTACTTCTATTCAGACACTTAAGCACACCAATGTTTTTTGTTTATTATTCAGAAAAAGTCCTTCACAATAATAGGCAGAGCGGATCAGCATTGTCCTCTCAGCAGCATTTATCTCCGCCTGGCAGTGAATGTGTCAATCAGGAATCAAAAAGCCAAACAGAGGAGGCTTTGAATTGTGTCATGGGGGTCAGAGTTACTTCCAGCTGTCTGTGCACGGGACAGGCTTTATCGAAGGGCAAAGAATTGTGCTGCCATACAAATGCACTGACTGCATTGGACCACAAAGTCCTTGGGGCTTGAGTGGCCTTTTTCATGTTGATGCACCTGCGAGAGAGATGTGAGGAGGAGGAAGGGGGAGTTGGGGAGGAGGCGGGGGTGTGTGTGTGTGTGTGTGTGTGTATGTGTGTGAGTGTGTGTGTGGGGGGGTGTGAGCTCATGCCTTCCAGAAGGCACAGGAGAAGGAAGGCTCCTCATCCTATCTGGATGATGCCTGGAAGGCAGTGTTGAATTCAAACCTGCCTGTGTCTGTACAGTGTACAGAATAGTTTATGTAGGAAGGGAAAAATCACAGCAGTGACAATACAAGTTGGCCTCTGCAGTTAAGACCTCCTTAAGCCATAACAAAGCCCTGTCATGCTCAGCACTTAGGCACATTTTCACCTTTCTGAGCAAAACTTGTCCATATTTTGGTCCCTGTCCAAGTGTTTGTGTTTTTTTATATCCAAGGGGAGCACATTGTTGCTGTTCCTTCAAATGGAGACAATAAAGAGTGAGAACTTGCTTTTGCCAATTCGGTTTTTAAAAATATATTTATTTATTTTCTCACCAGCTGGGGGTTCTTCATGCATAGAAGCAGTTGGACTCCATGATCTTAAAGGTCTTTTCCAACTTAAATGATCCTATGGAAAGGGGTGTGAAAACCTGGCAGAGAAGTTTGTCTGCACTTGGCAAGAAATTATCTGCTTCAGCTGCTTGGCAAGAAATTATCTTGATTTGGCTGGATTGTAAGAATTTCACTTTTTTTTTTTTTTTTTGTCATGAGTGCTAACTTTCTGCATTTATATTGGAAATATATATCTCTGCATGGAAGTTGCATAGACTATTAAATTAACTATGGCTTGCTGAAACTGTTTCACTTGATGCAGGGAAGGATTGTGGTTAAGGTAACAATTTGCTCCACCTCTATGACACTGGAAGAAACATGTATTTTTGTGTAAGACCCTATGTAGTGCGGACACAGTCTTTGTTGTCTTTAATTCTTAAAACAACACCCCTAAGCCTGGGGGATAATATGTAGAAATGTCAAAGTTGTAAAATTGCACCTTCAAGATTCAGGAACTTCACAGATACAGGGAGCTTGAGTTGACCGGGAAGGTCTTTGTTGCATCTGACCAGTTACTAAAGACATAGAAAGGTGTGTGTATGACCTAAGTCCCTCAGGAATTCTCCAGCCTAGAAAAGCTATTCTCCTTTCCCCTTGACAGACTTGCTACAGGTGAGCTTTGCTGCATCAAATAGGGCATGTTAAGAATTCACTCATTGTTCTGGCTGTCTGTGCTCCAAGTTGCCTGCTTAGCTTCAGCTGCGCTCTGTGGTGGATCACACAAAACCAGATGGTGGTATGTGAAGGAACCAATTGACTCTGCAGTAAGGCTGCCTCTTCCCAGTGCAGAGCTATGCACTTAAAACTGTCATTCTCTTCTCTATCAGGTTGTCTTAAAGTCTGGGAACCATTGATTCTCAAGCTGTTCACTTACGAAAAAAGTAGGTGGCCTGAATGGTTGACCCCATAAACAGCACCACTCTTATAAGAGGGTAGAAATGTTTAGAGAGCAACTCATGGATTCCAGTGAGAACACAAGTGATGTACCAAAGGTTTCTTGGGAAGAATACAGATCTTAGTTTACAGATGACTTTTGCAGTGGGTGTGCTTTCCTGCGTAGGAGATGTGATACAGGAGGCTAATTCTATCACCCAGCTTTCCCCCTTTCTCCAGCTTCCATTAAGTGGCTTGAGGTAAGAACAGTGATTCACAGCAGCAGGCAGTTACTTCACATTTTTCCATAGTACTTTATGCTTTTTCTATGTCAGGGAGTTTACTTTTCTCCTGATATAACTGGAGTTGCTCATGGCCTCAGTGCCTGTCACTCAGAGTAAAAATACCACTTTGACAGTTGTCTTTCACATGAACTGGATCTCCTTGTCCCTCAACCCTAGCATACACTGCCTTCATTCCAGATGTGGATGCTTGCTAGATGTTCTGCAAGGATAAGGGAGGGGAGTCCTAGAGGGAGAATAAAGAGTTCTTGCCGACCACAAGCAGTAGATCTGGGCATGCAAGTAATTGTCTCTGTTTCGAGTTACTGTCAGGCGAATGCAACAAGAACTGTTCTTAAGCTTATAAGCTTCTGACAGCATTAGTGCAAGTGGGCTTCTGGCTTCTGGCCATGCTATCTTCAGGTGGAGATAGCTCAAGAAGGGTTGGTTGAACCTGCCTGTTTCACTCTTACCAGTGATAATATAAAAATACCATTTTTAAGTTGACACCAATTAAAACAGAAAAATCAATTTGATTTTTGCAAGAGGAAAGAGGCTTACTGGAAATAAGTTTTATGGCTTTAAAATGACATCCCATCAGGAGGTATTCTGTTGAGAGATGCTGTCTGTATTCAGTGGTTGTCTTGGAATAAAGAGTGGTTATTCACCCTGGGTTGTAAATCATGGAAGGGAAGCATACCAATGCACTCTTTGTCAAGGCTCGGAGAATATTCTGCAACCAAGGGAATTGATCTTTGATGGTTCTGAAGTACTTGAGTTCCTGATCTGGAAGCATTGCTGTCTAGAGGGATTAGGGAGCACTTAATTTGGCTGCTTTGATTCCACTGTTTGTGACATGCTTTACATGAGGAGCTATTGCAGTTACATACCTTTTTTGAAAGTGTGTAATTTAATAGGTTTTTGAAGAAATAGATTGTATGTGATGAACAGACTTCATTACCCTTGGATCCAAAACAACCATATCCTGTATATCTCATATAATACCACAAGAAACCCAGAGACTCTGAAAGAGCTTGTTTTAGCTTGTTTGGTTTTTTTGTTTTGTTTTGTTCTGCGTTAAAATGCTTCTTTAAGGAATACAGAGAATTTGTTAAAAAGTTTCAGGTATGTTAAACAAAACTTATTCTTGTTTACCAGGAGCAAATAGGCCAATGGAACAAACGTCCAGCATCATGAATGGTGTATTGAGAGAAAGGAAAAAAAATCAAATGAGAGTAGACAAGTATTAGGGTTGTACTTTTGTCCAAAGGGAAAGGCAGTGAAACTTTTTGCTGTAAGTTTATTTGAAACACTGAGACCTACTGAGAATTCTCCAGTTTAAGAAATAGATTTGGTAGTTTTAGAGTAAGAAGCTGGAAGCTGGGAAGTGAGCATGGTGTTTTTAATAAAGTGCAATTTTTGACTTTAAGTGACTATTTCGTGACCTTTAAAAAATAATCAGAAATATCCCTGCCTTTTGATTTTTTAAATATGGTGGATGTAATCACAGGGCTCTTGTCTATTGTGTTTCTCTTGTATGTGTGATGAAAGAACTGTACTTATTTGAACAACAGGGGAGTAATTATATTTCCCTCTATTTGCAAAGCCCTTAGTACTGCACTGGGTGCTGCCACGATGTGGACTTAGTGGCAACTTGGCTTTAGTAACCCAGTGCAGAAATGATTGTGTACTTCACAGAGCCATTTTACTGAGATTATCTTAAACAAACCTCTAGTTCAAAGTTTAGTTTGGTGGTTTTGTCTATTTGCTGCATTTATTCTGTGACTGTATAATACTCTGCAGTAGCTTAATGACTAACTTTATGTAAAAACTTTAAGAAGAATGTCTTTCCAAAAATGTAGTTGCTACTTTCTCTGTTCATCACACACACACACGTGCCCAAAAGAAATCCCCTGAACCTGAAGTGTCCTGAGTTCTGCCAAAGTTCACATAATAGTTTGGATAAAGTGCTGTGGCTCAGATCCACTTCTGATTTTTCTACATTGTTGGCTTCTAGGTTGCTGCTTTAAATCTGAAAAGCAATTCTGTAATTAGTTGGTGCAGAAGAATTAATGAGAACAATAAGAGTAAACATTATCATACTGGTAATCTATTTTTTTTATGCCAGGTCTCTCTTATTTTATATAACTTAAGAATTATTCACCTTCTCAGTTTTCTATGAGTTTCTTGTGGATTTTTTAGTTTATTTCTCCATCTGTAAAGCTAATCATGTTGATTGTGTACTGCACACTGCTCCATTACAGTGTGAAGTGTCATCCTAAATAACTAACAAGCCATAGCTGTGGTTTCTGGGATCTTGCAAAAGCAGAGCAGCCAATTCTGAAAAAAAACCAAAACAGAACAAACAAACAAAAAAGTGAAGATAACTATTTTCTTTTATCTAAAGATTTCTTTAAAGGGAAAAAGGGAAATATTTTCCTTATTGTAAACTAAGCAAAATTCAGGGAATTTTTCCAAGAAATCAGTTGCCTTCATCTTTTAAAGGAAAATACTGCTTACCCATGTTACTGGTAACATCCAATAACAGGAAAACTCAGAACAACTGACTGAGAAGTGGTGAGTATTTTTTCTTCCAAATTTTTTTTTTTTTTGCTATGCTTGCAGTTAAACATAAAACCAAATACAGTGACAAAGAGGGAAAATGACAACAGAATCTATTGCTTTTTCTGCCAAACTCCTCTACTTCAGTGGGATCTCTGAGGCTGAAATCAACTGATCAACTGCCAGTGCATTTTTGCATCCTATGAATTAGAATTCTTTCTGTGAAATTACATAAAATTAATGAGGTGTTCAGGCTTTTGCTAATTTTATAATACTGAAAAATACACGTATGAGTGGAAAAAACAGTTTGAAAGCCTCTGTTTTCCATCTCTGCCCTTCCTTTCCCCTTCCAATGGTCTCTTACTTTTCTAATTGGAACTGATACAAGGGAAGGTTGAGAGCAGTTATTGCTGCCTCTAAGAGAGGCTGTCCTGTGCACCTTTATGTCATCCAAATCTGTCTGCCCTGTGCATCTGATAGTCATGGAGACAGTGGCAAGCCTGGCTTTTCTGGCATGAACGCCTCCCTCCATCTGTTTCTTGTTGTGTAGCTTTACATTTTAGATTACTGCCCATAACATACACAAAAAGTAGTTCCTACAAAGGGTACGTTTTAAAGGCCACTGTATTCCATAAAGGAAAACCCCAAAATGGCAATTCTAGGTTAATATCACCTTAGTTTACATCCCAACAATATTCTATTTTCTAGTCTTGCAATGTAAGAAAAGACTTTCCTGTACAGTTTGTTCCAGCTTAGTCAAAAGTTTTGCTTCACTCAAGGCTCTGCCACTGCTCTAGTGTAAAGATGCTGCAAGCTGGTGCTTGAGATCCAGATCCTTCTGAGCACTGAGGAAATTGGATGTAGCCTGAGTCCAAACTGGGCCTGTAGATATGATGGATAGGCATACTAAGCCAGAGTGTAAACTGAACACTTTTCCCTATGGTACTTCCCTAAAAATTATAATTCCTGTAGAGTCTTTTCTGGTTGAAGTTTTTAATTATGAAAGATTTGTGGTCATAAGACATCAGACACTTTTGCACATTATGAAAACCTAATACAAGATAAGTTATTTTTCCACAGTTTTGCAATTAGAAGACATTGCCACACAATTGCAATTAGAGAACACCTTGATGCATACATTGTAAGAAAAAAGATTTTCTATTGATCATCCCTTTCTAACAGCATTGCAGTGAATGCTGGTGCCGGGTTCTGTGCAGGTAAGTTTCAGAAGAGGGAGTTTTTTTGAACAAAAAGAATATTGAGAAAGACCTAGTGGCATAGTAATCTCCAGACTTCTGCTGTCTCAGGGAATTACCTGTGTGGGATATATAGCCACCTGAAACTAAAAAGGTGGTTGCCTGATCAGTGCAGCAAGGGGAGATTTACCAGTTGATGTGCACCAATGGTTTGTGGAGGGGGAGGGGAAAGAGTCAGGGAGTCTTAGTCTTAAGGACATCTTGATGCATGCTTGCTATGAACAGTGTTATTGCTGTTAGCATATACTGTTTTCATTCTGTCTGTCTTCTGTCTTCTCTGGACTTGGCCGGGCCATGTACAAATCCCAAACATTCAACAGTACTGGAGAGTAGATAGTATTTACCTCAATAATGGTAGTTTCTTTTCGATTTTTTTTAACTCTCAATTCAGATGACGGTTCGAAGCCAACGCCTACCATGGAAACCCAGCCTATTTTCGATGGAGAAGGTAAGAGCATCCCTTAAAATAACAACAAAACCTTTTCTCTCCCTTTACGTAGGATTTATGGCTCAAATGCTTTCTTTATCCTGCAAAGCAAAAAAGCCAGTGAATCTCATAAGTTATCCAAATTTCACAGTGCCCTTGGGACCTCAGGCATTTTCCCTAATCCTTTTACATCCTCCCCTCTTCCCTGGAATCCAACAATAATACCAGTTGACCAGATTCCTGGAGTAACCTTGGAGGAAAACATGTCACAGAAAAATCAAAAAGGGGGGTGGGGGGGCATTGGGGGGCATCAATTTAGAAATGGTAACTTTGTTTAGACTGTCCTTATTCCTTCATTCTCTCCACTCTCATGATACCAATGCTGGGAGTTTCATAACCCCTGCAGCTCAGTAAAGCTTCTCAAAAGAGAGGATAATGCTAAACCACAGCTTGTGAATGTTGACTTGGAAGAAAATTGCTGGGAGGTTTCTTTATTTAGCAATTACTTTCATTGACGCACATAGTATTTAAGCAAATTAAGGCAGTGTCCTGGGCCCACTTAATTCACAGCCCACCAAGGCAGTTTCCTTCTCAAATGGGATAATCTTGCAATTGTATGATTTTGGAGAGGGAATATCAGACCTTAGCCCATTGGAAGATTTGTCATCACAGAGGGTTCAAGCCTTTTGCTCATACAAACATAAATAGCAGTGGGGATATGGGTGGGTAGTGAATGGGCCTATTGGCAGCTGTTTAGATCTTGCAAGTTACTGAGAAGCAACGGATGTTTTCTGCAGATGTAAATCCACATTTTTATGGTCAAGCTATGGGTGGAAGTCCAAACAATTCTGTGACCCACCTGAAAGTGGGGACCATAAGGCAGTGAGGGAAAGCCTATGCATTTCCATTCTGAGCTGCTGTACTTGGCACGTCTTTTCACGGCAAAAATTGAGACTGCTGAGCAATACTAGGAGGTGCTGTTGATACCTCCAGTCTCCCTGTAAAAACAGGTGATAGAGGTTTTTGTAGCTAAAGTAAAGCTATTTAATGGCAAGATGCTGTAGTCCTGTCACTTGTCTTCAGTGATCATAGATTTCTAAGAATCTTCTTGTAAGCTTTAAGAAACAAAGCAAAACCCTCAGAGGTAAAAGCATCTCAAATAAACAAAGGAGACTGAAGCCATGTTGACTATCTCACGTTTATATCAAAAGAAAGTTCCTCCTGGCAGCAAGCTGATATATTAAATAGCTCTAATCAAAAATGTCTGACCCTTAAAGTTTTCCCCTGAGAAGGTGCCCATATATAATCAAAGGAAACAATGCACTGGTAAAATGCAGAAGTGAGCTTATAAATTAATATAGCCTGTTCAGAAGCTCCTTCTAGGACACACTCAACACATTGGTCATACAAATTGAACAGGGCAAAATTCTTGAGAAATGATGTAGTGAACATATGGTCCTTCTGATGACAGGCAGAATCTGAAAGAAAAATCTTCTATGAAAAATTTTTTCAATCAAAAACCTTGCATTGATTTGTAGGTGAAATAAAGTCTGATAAATGGGCTTGGACTGTATGATGAAAGATTACCTTTCACAAATCTTGCAATTTATTATTTAAGACCTTATCTCTTAGAAAGAATGACTAATGCTTTGGCTTTCTGTTGTATTAGCAGTGCCTCTTATGACTTGGGAGAAGATAATATTATGTGGGATAATATAATAATATTAAATAACTATGATAATAATAAAATAATATTAAATGGGAGCAGATTAATCAACCTATGCATCAATGAATAACCTCTGCAGAGTCTGTCACTATAATTTTGTCATCCCTGTTAGTAAAATAGGACTAACTAGATTTCTGTGGTGGTTGTAACAACAAGCACAAGAATATCTATTCTGGATAAAACGTTTGTGCCATCCACCACTTTTGAGTGTACTGTCTCCAACAGTGGCTTAAAGTAGGTACATCTGGAAATATGTCAGAAGCAATTAACACAGAGAACACTTACAGGTGACCTAATAGTTGCCTTACAATACCTGCAGGGACGTTTAACAAGAAGGTGGAGCCAGGCTCCATGCATCTGGACACATGGATGGACAACAAAAATGTGGATTTTTTTTTTTCATGCTTTCTTTTTGGTCACCTGCCTTCAATCCAAAAGGAGCTGACTTTTTTTTAAAGGGCATTAAATACACACAACTGTTCCTGAAATGTGTGATACCTCTTGGACCTCAACATCTCCAAGATTTCACCTTTCTCATGTTTTCACTTACATTAAAGTATAAAGAAAATTCACATTTCAGGCATAACAAGTTCCCTTCCCACTCCCTCCCATCCTCCCTGAGGGCATAACAGAGCAGTGCCAGAAAAATAGCCAATCAGATAGCTTCCAACTCTTCTGTCTAGAGTTGAAAACATAAAGCAGCCATCTCTTAAAACATAATTTCACTTCTTTACAATTCAGCGATGTTTATGGTAAATCTTCTCTTAGGACAAGATTCTCCTTTCCAGAAGAATACTTTCATTAATGGTCCTTTCTACATTTTTAAATTTAAAAATGTTGTATTCCTTCCTGCACTTCTTTGCATACACTCTCTACTCTCATACACTTTGTTTAGTTTCAACGTGCAAGTTGTAATAATTTCCTAAAAAATAACTTGTTTAAACATCTTATTTGTTTGGTAAACTCCACCTCTTAACTCAGGGGATATCTACTCTTTCCACAGTTGTCTTGTTCAGAGGAGTGTATGTTGCTTACCTGTATTCTAAAAAAAATATCCAGGTTACCTTGATGGAAAATACATTTTTATGGTAGATTGCATGGGGTTAATTCCCTTTATTTTCCTTTCCCCACAGTTCCTTTTTTCTGCACCTTTCAGCCTCACTTAAAGATATGTAGCATCATGTCTCTAAAGTTCTTGAGCCCTTGTCTGTTGACTTTGGTTGTCTCTCCTTTTTCAGATGTAGACATATCCAGTCTGTACTGTGCAGAATCAGAGCTACCTTTTATCCCAGATTTAGGAGTTTAGATCTAGAAATTTAGTTAACAATTACTATTTTTTTTTTGTACAGCTGTGCTTCTTAACTTCCTGCCTCTCACCCAATGCTTAACTTAATGTATTTCTCCCCACCAAGAAAAGGCCCCAAGTATATAAGTACATGTATCCATAGGGGCACATCATGACTGAGTGATGATAAAATAGTGTAGTGAAACTTGCAGACGAGGCAATCTTTCTTAAACAAACTTTATTGTTGCTGGAATATCAGTATTCAACATATATTTCCATATGAAAAAAAATGCCCTGAACGTGATTATAGTATAGCCTACAATTAATGTAGCTGAAAACATTTAGGAAGGAAAAATTCATTTTCATTTTTCCTTCATGGTCTTGTAATGTATAATCAGTTACTGTTGTTGCCAGCCAGCTTCACCCTTGAAGCAGATCCAAGTAGAAGTCAACAAGTGAGCTGGAAAACTCTTGTAAAAACTTCTTAGAGGAACATAAGACAAACTCCAGGATCTAGTATTTAAGTCATGATCTTGTGGAAACTGAAAACTTTTCAGAAAATATCAGTTCTAGAAATGGCACTTTAGGAGTTTTAGCCCATGGTACTGAATACAGCTTTGCTCAGTTGTAATCAAATGCTGATATGGTATCATTGCTGCGCCTTAGGGCACGTTCTGCTGCATTTTGAAGTTGGTTGTAACACTTTAGAGGAGGTGCTTTAAATACTCTTTTCTTCCACAAATGTATGTTTGGATGTCTTGGTTGTACTGCATAAGACATGCCTTTTCTAAAAAGAACTTGTTTCTTTAACATAGTTCCTTTCTAGTCTTTCCAGAAAGATCTTCATTTCTCTGCCTATTTATTTCGGATTTTGTTGTTGGTTTTTTTGCTATGGTCAGCTCTTCTTGGGCTGTTAAAACAATATTTAAGGTCTGGGATTCTTTATTTATTAAAATCTGGATTTCATATATACATTAGCGGAAACCAATATATACTATAGTCTACAACTTAACCTTTGAGATCCCTCAGTCTCAAGGAGAAAGACTTTAGACTTGAGAACTTAGGAAGTGAGGGGTGGAGCTAAAAAAAAAAAATAATTGCCAGCAGAATGGTGCTCTCTGGTATGGTAAGATAATGAGAACCTCATGCAAGACCTACAAAAATCATTTTGTAAGAGGTGGAAGACCTCACAAGGGCATGAGCAATTCTCTACAAAGTTGATTCTATGATGGATCTGTTAAGGCGTGATTGTGTCAAATATCTTGTCCTCATGAGTTACAGCCATGTGTATTCACTATTTGCTGTAGTTTCTTTAAGGCAGGTTTATTTGTTTTTTTCTCTTTCAGAAATCACAGCACCCACTCTTTGGATCAAGCACTTGGTCATCAAAGATTCCAAACTGAACAGCTCCAGTATAAGGAATTCAGGTAATGTTCCATCTAAAAAAAAAAAAAACCCAAACAAAATAAAAGAAGGGTTTATTTTAACTAGTTTGCAGTCTCTCCCAGTCTGTTCTTTTTTTCATTCTTTCTTCTTTGTAGCTGTCCTGATGATTTTCAGTGCTACAGTACAGTACTTTCTGTTACAGAAGTGCAGGGTATAAAATAATTTCACGGCATCCTTTTTTTATGTGGCCTGAAGGCCGTAGTCAATGTGTGATGAGGGATGTTTCTGTTTCCCCAAATCATAACTGAGAAACCTCTAATATGAGAAACCTCTTCATATGTTAATTAATCCCAGCCAGCTGTCTTTTTTTTTTCTGTTTACTGCTCAACGTCTTTAATGGATGTTCATCCATTAAATCTGCAAATGCAGCTTTTCTTTTGTGCAATTGCAGGTGAAAGTTTAATGTTAAAATTGTATGTAATGGATCATACCTATCTTGGAGACCAACTTTTCTTCTAATTCAGCAAACCTTGTAGCTGCAATGGAAATAAGAGTTCCTAGATCTGGATTCTGGGAGGTTACAAAGGTACTTGGGAGTAGGAGACTCTTTTACTTTGGAGCCTGTCTCCTACAGTTTCTTGGCCCAACAGAACTAAATTGGGCTGGCTTTTACATTGTAAAGGCATTTGATTTGTTCAAGTGTTTAGTCAGGAAGCTGTCTGATGTAAACCCAAGTTCTGTTCATGGAAGTGTTCCTTTTGTGAGTTTACTTTTGTTTGCCTTTTTTCAATTTATTCTAATGTCTGTTCTGTTACTCAAACAAGATGTCTGTGGGTGCATCCTGAAAATAGAAAATAAGTGATCTTTTGGAAAATTCAAGAGTTCTGTAAGAGGTGGTTTCTACAGCAAGCTTAAAAGGAGATGTGTGGTTCATCTGACTCATCCTTACTGATTGGCCTGACAGAGAGATGCTCTTTATTGTAGGAACTCATTAAGAGACTAGGTTGACAATTTTTGCCCCGAATTTCCACATTAGGCTACATAAATACACAGCTATCTCTATTTATTACACTGAATTATTGGTATCAAGAAATGCTGCTTCATGAGAAGAAAGCTGTGGTTTAGCTGATATGGAGTGAGGGCTACTTCAGTCTGTTTCTTTCAACCAGTGGAGCCTCTCTTATTTGGAACCTTTAATTCCTTTCATCTCTGATTATACATGGTAAAAGGTAGTGTAGGTTGGTGGGATTGCAAAAAAGGAGTTGGGGGTGATAGTAATCATTTAGTATCTAGGACTTCAGAAATCTTACATCTATTTTGGCTGATGACAACAAAACAGCTATCATGAGATGGGTGTGCAAAATTAGGGCATGTTTTTGATTGCTTTTGACCCTTGTCAGCTTGAAATATGAATGCTCAGCACATTTATGTTTTCTTCATTTACTTGTAAAGGCTTAAGGTAAGTTCACTAGTGCAAGATTTGGTTTTGGTATTCACTCAGCTTTATTGTCTCTCTGAGCTTTCACTTACTGTCTTGAAGCAGATAAAACCTGGTATCCTCTTTCAGCAATTTAATGGGATCACTGAAATTAGAAGTGAGAAAAGACCTGCTAGGTCATCTAATCTACTGCCTTAGGACTAGTGAATGTTTGTACTGTATGAAGAGCTGCATTTTCTAGTGTAGCATATATGCCTTAAGCAATAAAGATTTAACTTATTTCCACAGGAATCTGCTCTGCTGTCTGAATTTAATCTCATGCTATTTCTTTTTGTAACATCCAGCTGAATTCTACTTTTAGATCTGTTCTTTTTCATTAGTCTTGAGTTCCTGAAAATCCTGCCCTATTCCTTGGAGTTTGTATACTGAAACACTTAACCCTGATCCCTATTCTCCCTGTGATGGTTATATAGCCCTTTCCTTTGCAGTGAAGAAAAGTCCAGTAGATATTACTGGCAGAGGACGTAGAAAGCAGCACTGACATAGGACATCTTGTACGCTCAGCAAGTTTGCTGATGACACAAAACTGTGAGGAGTTACTGACAAACCAGAAGTCTTTGCTGATATTCATCAAGACCTGGACAGGCTGGAGAGTTGGGCAGAGGGGAACCTAATGAAGTTCAACAAGGGCAAATGTAGAGCCCAGCACCTAGGGAGAAATAACCCCATGCACCAGTGCAGGTTAGGAGTTGAATTGCTGGAAAGAAGCTCCATGGAGAAGTACCTGGGAATCATGGTGGACAAGTTAACTGTGAGTCAGGAGTATGCTTTTGTAGCCAAGAAGGCCAGTGGTCTCCTGGGATACATTAAGAAGAGATTGGCCAGCAGGTTGAGGGAGGTTCTCCTCCCTCTTTACTCTGCCCTAGTGAGACAACATCTGGAGTATTGTGTCCAGTTCTGGTCTCCCCAGTTCAAGAAAGACATGGAACTAGTGGAGATTCCAGAGGAGGGCTACAAAGGTTATTAGGGGACTGGATTTCTCTTATGAGGAAAGGTTGAGAGACCTGGGGCTGTTCAGCCTGAAGAGAAGATGGTATCAAGAGCATGGGGCCAGTCTCTTTTCAGTGGTTCCCAGTGGTAGGACAAGGGGCAAAAGATACAAACTGGAGCACAGGAAGTTTCATCTAATCATTAAGAAAAACTTCTTTACTGTGAGGGTGTGGGAACCCTGGAACAGGCTGTCCAGAGATGTTGTTGAGTCTCCTTCTCTGGAGACTTTCAAAACTCACCTGGGCGGACTCCTGTGCGACTTGCTCTAGGTGAACCTGCTTTGGCAGGTGGATTTGGACTAGATGATCTCCAGAGGTCACTTCCAACCCGATCTTGGAAAGCTAGCACCATCACTATATATCATCATGAGGAAAACTGAAGAATTGCTACATGGAGACAAACAGGCTCTGTAATTTGCTGTCATTGCACATTGATACCGTTAGGCTTCAGAATGAGCCAACCACCAGGTAGCTGAGTATTGCAGAGTTGGTGTCGGTCCATGTTGTTGACACAGCCTGTATCTTTCAAAAGCTGCATTTGAAAAGAGTGTTCCACCTTCCATTTAGTGTTGACAAACAAGAGAGGTTCTCCTGAAACACTTTTCTCTTTTGGAGCATTTACATTCTGCTTGGCATGTGTAAATACTAATTAAGCTAAGGATCAGGAAAAGCAGAATAACTAGCCTGGTGATTAGTGCACTTAATTGAGAATCTATGTCTCCAGGCATTCTGCCAGTGAATGTTTCTATGCTAAGTAAACCAGCATTGTTAGGGGTCTTGCTAGTGCTGTTACCCCAGCCTGCCTTAAAGAATGAAAGGATCTGGGTTCTCCGTAGGGTGAGATGCAGGTTCAAATCTCCTCAGCCAGTAGCAGGAACCAAAGTATGAACAAGTTTTGACATCTGGACTTTTGGGTAGCAGAAAAGTTATTGGTTTTTCTATGCATAGAAACTAAGTCGTCTTTCTGCCTTTATGTATTCTAAAAGGTCAAAAGTAATTTTTTTTTTTCAGGACAAGTGAAAGATCTAGATTAATACAATATTTTCTCGCCTCTGGCAAGATGACAGAAAACATTTTCTGATGTTTATTTTGATTTTCACCTTTCCCAAACATTCATACTTGCATGTGCACACACACAGACACCCCAAACTAAGCCTGTTACTTAGCACTGCCCTCCGTGATGTGCCATTTATTTTTATTTATCTTTGTCATTTATTTTAAATTTATTTTTATTTTTAATGATATTTTAATTGCCAGAATTGGGTGGGAACTGTATTTTCATTCTATTTCTACTGTTTTAGCCTCCTACTTTTCTACATCTTCCCTGACCTATTCCAATCTGCAGCAGTGCAAATGATTATTCTTTTACTGTTCTTAATCTAGGAAAACACTTGATTATGTATCCTGCTTCCAAGAAAATAAATCTAATACCTGCACCCCTCCTCCACTAAGGATTCCATGGTTGTTCCTAATTTCCAGAGTTGGGTTATCTCCAAATCCATTTGTGCTACTTAGTGATTTGGTTTTAGTTAGAAAGAGATTCCATCCTGTATCCAGCTTACCCTGACAACCTTTAAGAAAACCAGAGTGATGTAATGAGCTTATGCATGGAAAAATAAACAGCTCTAGAGAAACCAGCAGTAGCAGCCTCAAGTAAATATTCTGCAGTCACCAGGGTTTTGAATATGACGTCATTTGAAAGGAAGAATGAGTAATACATTAAGGTTAGCAGCTGAAGACAGGTTTGTGTTAAAAAAAAAAGAAAAAAAAAAGAAAAAAAAAAAGAAGAATGAAAACCCATAGCTGTTTATTTAAAAATCTTGCTTGTTGAATGGGGTCCAACTCCATGTGGCCTATTCTATTCAGCTCTGGCACCCAAGCATCATGCAGACATCTCATGTGACAGCTTCCCAATGATAGAGTTGCTGCTTTCAGAAGCTCTTAGTGGACAGAGTATAACTGTAAATGAGCTTTGAAAACAAGAATGGTAGTATTCACATTTCTTTTTGTTAACTGAATCCGCTTGGAGCCCAATCTGTAGGGCTTCTAAAGGGCAAAACAGCTTGAAAGCTGTCTGTCTGTATATACTTTTGCAAGAAGCAGAAGCATACCCTGTAATACACCCTAAAGAGACTCTCTTTACTTCTGGGTGCAGTTTGGTTCTGGAGATCCATGCAGTGAGGTGGAATGTGATTATGTCACATAAAAAAAAAAGCTCCCCCTGATACCATTTTGTTGCATGCATTTCTTAAGGATCAGGGACAGTGATTGCTCCTAGGGGGAATGTGCTCATGGTATGTTGCCTTAGACATAGCAGTCTTCCTAGGATCCTGTACATTAACAAGGAGTCAGCTTTTAAGCCACCTATATTGAGAATCAATGGAGTTCCACCTGAGTCAGATTGTCAGGTGAGACTAACCAACCAAGACACAATGGGGCTGGGTCTGCTGATTTGCCCTTAAAAAGTGGAATATGACAGGTTTGGTAGGATACACCTAAACCAGCCAAGGTTAGATAAAACTTTAGGATATGGTGTAGTAGTGGCCCTGACAGTTGGGTTATTGGACTTAATGATCTTAAAGGTCTTTTCCAGCTATAGCGATTCTGTGAATCTGAGAAAGTTTATGACTTTCCTTTTTAGCAGTTCATTCTAACCCAAAGGAGCTTGAATGCCTAAATTATTTTCCAGAAGGGGAGACATTGCACCCATTTGGATTGAATGTATAGTTATTTGGAGTTGGAACAAACTCTCTTCTGCCTTGGAAATAAACACTGCAGAGACAAGGGTAGATTCAGATGAGTTTCTTGAAAAGCAGAATATTGGCTTGAGTGGTGATGGTTTCTCACCTATATTTATCCTGTCTTCTCAGACTTATTCCTTAGCTGTCTTGTACTACTCTTGGCACACAACACCTTTTTTTTTAAGGGCATGTGAGACTATGAGCTGCTTCTTTTCATGCTGTTTTTCTCTTCCTTTCTTCTGCCACTAAACTAGTTGTGTTAGTTCCAAACTGACTGGTTTTCCCTCTATGCCAGTGGTGTTAATGTTACTGTCCGAATGTCTCTTACAGGGTTGTAGGTTCTTCCCCAAAACCTGTGGCTGGTTATTGTTACTCAGGATACCACGTGGAGAAGATGGGTGAAAGCAAAATTGACCCACTGTAGTAGGAAAGCAGGTTGAGGAGATAGGCACAGTTCTGCTTTAGTGACACCTGAATAAGATGTTAGTGGCATTGGAATTGGAGGATTTTAGTGCCTGGGAATTATATCCTAATGCTGACTGCAGCTGGATGCAGAATATTTTGGTGCTTCCATTTCCTCTGGGCATTAACACCTGTGAGTAGTGGCTTTTCAACTTCCCTGTAGCTGAAGAGGAAACAAGATGTGTCAGTGATAATGTCAAGAGCAAGATTGTGGGAGGGAGCTGGTAAGTCAGAATGTTTTCACCATTTCTACTATTCCCTATTAATATGTCCTCCTTCTTCTTGTCCTGCATTTTGTCATCCTCATTGCCTCCCAGTGCAGTGCTTCTCTGATCTGTCAAAACTACTGGGCTAAAATCTGCCACTTTGCCATCTCACGTGCCAGAAATACTTCTCTTCAGGCCTTCGTATTAGTCCTCCCACCCTTTCTTTTTGTGACGGTTTGTTTTGGTTTATTTTTTAGTTCATTTGAATTTAGATTCTGGCTTGATATCAAATGAAGCATTTCCAGGACAAATTCCTGTTGAGTATTATATAAAAACTTAATAATTCCATTACATTTTCACAGCAAATCTCTGCTTTTCTCTGTTGGGATCCTTCTTCCTGGCAAGCCAAGATATGATGTTTCTCTCTTACTTTCTATCTATCCCTCTTGCTCAGTCTGACATTCAACCACCCCTTCCTGTCTTAACTGCTGCTTGGGAGGCCTCCATCTCTTCTTCCCTCCTGGAAGTTCTGAGAAGGCACAATATATGTGATGCCCCAGTGTGAGTCTCCCACAGTCCAGTGTGACAGGTGTGGTGAAGGGAGTATGTAGGGGAGAGCAGAAGCAGGGGGAATGGAAGAATCCAGGACCAGGACCCTTCTCAGACAGCCAGCAAACAAAGTCATAAATAACATTCCACTGGGGACCAGTTAATCTGCTCTGTGAAAAGGTGCAAAGTATACAAGTGGGAAAAATAACATTGTATAATAATCAGCATGCAACCATAGGTGTTAAACCATATGCAGCTAGGCAAATAAATGAAGCTCCCCCTGAGTGCTGTGTGATAAATCATTCCCAAAGAATTCAGTCACTCCCCCTCTCCCTATCCCCCAAAGAAAGAAAACAAATTACTCTAGACATGGAGTCATAACTGCTACTCTACAGCTGCCTGTTAAGGCGAGTGGATAGGGAGAAATAGAGGGGCAAAGATATATGAAGCAGAGGTAAAAGATAAAAACCAAACACACCAACCAACAAAACAAAACAACACCCTGCATTTAAAACCACTGAGGATTTGAAGGGGAAAGGAAAAGAAATAAGCTCCAGCACCAGACATTACCTGGGTGTATAGGGATGAACAGAGAGTGGAGAGGTCATATTTATGTCAGACCTTTTCAGTTTGCTTTTTAGAAGCTGGTTCATAGTGGAGGTGTTGCATTGTTTTGCTGGAGTAATTCCTTATCAGCAAAGTGCTCCTTGCTGTATGTAATAGTAGCATTCAGCACAGGCTTGTGTGAGGATCTGTGCCTCAGACATCCATGTGAACATATGTTGATGCCTGCAGATAGACTACACATATTGACTCACCCTCCTGCCTCTCTTGAAAAGTTCCTGTAAACTTCACAAGGTGCACAAATAAGAAGGAGCTGTTTCAAAGTAACAGCTTGGTCTGTGCTTCTAAATTGTTTCTGGGAAAGGTTTATACATAGGCTTCTCCAAAAACTCTGCTGGGCCTTACAAGTGATTTGCAGGGAGGCAACTGGAGAAGAAAATACACAAAATCAGTGTATTACAAAGAGTGTCTGTTGCCCCCAGTACTGACCAGGAAGTGAGACAGGCCATGGATATTGCCTAGAAGGGCACAAGGCTGTGAGGGAGCAAAACTACTGGAAAACCCTACCCTTTCTGTGAGGGCTTCTTTCTTCTGGTGCCAGGCTCAGGGTGAAGAGGTTCTTCACTTTGGTGGGTCTCAGAATTGAAGTGGATAATAAGAGAAATTCGAGAGGCCCTGCAGGAGTATCAATAAGGCTTGTAGAGTAGCAGCATGGGACATTCGAGGCAAACGTCATAGAATAATTTAGGTTGGATCGAGTCCAACCTATAATCTAACAATGCTAAGTCCACCCCTAACCCACATCCTTAAGTGCCACATCTACATGTCTTTTAAGTACCTCCAGGGATGGTGGATGACACCACCACTTCCCTGGGCAGCTTGTTCTGGGACTTGACAACCCTTTCAGAGAAGTTATTTTTCCTAATATCCAATTTAAACCTCTCCTAGTGCAACTTGAGGCCATTTCTTCCTATTCTTATCACTTGTTACCTGGGAAAAGAGACTGACACTCAAGTTGCTACAATCTCTGTCTATGTTGACTGTGTTCTTTTCACTTTCAAACTGATGTCAGCAGACCTGTGACTGTGTTGTAAGAGCCCTATATATATTTTATGGGGGTGGAACATAAGTAAAAGCTGCTGTCCTCATCTCTTTGTGGTCATCTCAAATTTGCATTTTGCTGGACCACAAAAATAAGAAAGTTGTCAAAGTGAGTGCATTTGGTGGTGCTGTTCAGGATTGGCTTAACTGCATACTTTTCAGGCTGTTGAAATGGTTAAGTAGCGGAAAAGATAGAAGGTCCCAAGGGTTGTCTCCAAAGAGCTGGGAAAGAAGTCTGGGTAGAGAACCCACCTTCAGATCTAAGTGAAGAGATGGGAGCATGTTTAAAAATCCAGACAGTGTTAAAGTGTTAAACTGTCTACCCTCATTCTAGATAAGTGGAATTACATTTATTTGGTTTCACCAGTTATAATAGGAGGTCTGTGGTCCTGCTGGTGTCATCGGTCACTCACCTCATTTTAGGCTTATTGAACAGGCTCAAATAGCACAAAACTGCAGCTTCTCCCTGGATCTGGGACCCCTAGAATACATGGGGTACCATATCTGGAGGGACTGTTCGTTGTGTAAGGTTGCAATTCAGAGAAATCCTACTGGGAAGAATACTAACCTCAGCTATACTATCATGCTCTAGTCTCTCCCTCACCTTTCAACCCAGAGCATGGAAGAGAGCTACCTCCATCTCATGATGCTGAGGAAGTGGGAGCAGTTTCTCTCTTCTGTGGCTGATGTCTGAATCCCACACATTACATGGTTGAACTTCAAAGGCTGAGCATTTTACCCAGAGACAGTTGGCTCAAGCTAGCTGCCCCAGAGGGAGTACTGGCACTCCTCTCAGAGGCAGTTTCCTCTACCTCCTCATCAAGAGCTAAACGCTACAGGAAGAAGCTGATCTATCATTAATTACATGAAAAGACTCATCACACTATAGGCTTGTCTCTTCCCTCACTTTTATGCACCAGCAGTAGCACAGAAATAGAATGTTACTGTAATTAGGAAGACCTGTCTGAAATATTTTTTACCTGCCTGTAACTGTTTTCAAAAGCTTTCTATTTATTGTCCTATAACTTTATGTTTACAATACTGTAAAAATAGTGTTTTCATATTCTCCAGCCACCAGAGGTAGGCAAATTTTTCAACAATTGCTGTACTGGTCGTTCCAACACTATTAAAAACAGGTGTAGAAGTTAAAATAGTTTCCTGGTAATGTTAAGGCTCCAGTGGAAACACCTATGGCTTCCAATTTTATTGAATAGCATTTCCCAGTTTGGAAAGTGTGCAATGAGAAACAAGTAGAAAGAAAATTAATTAATTTGTTCAAAGAAAAGTGGCTTATCTCAAAGCTAGCTATGCCATAAGAAACTATGTGAAATGGGAAGAGGTGTTAGGGAAGAAAAGAACCAGACTCTGGGTAACTTCCTCTCAAAATCACAAGGGCAGTGTCTAAGGTTGAAAGCTTTTCTACTGGTAAGGAGCCATCCTGATGTAAAGAACTGAAGAAGGCTGTGTTTTGGTGCCACACTTTCTCTGCTCACACTGTGGAAGCTGTTGTTATGGTGAAGGTACCTCACAGCTACAGTTGTTCTTCAAAATGTGGAAGCCAGGTGCATTAGGAAGTTCAGACACCAAAATGTGGGAACTTAAAACAAGTCAATTATCTTCCAATATTTTAGGCTGTGTTTGCAGAGAGTTTCCCTCAGTCATCTAGGATGTGATAGAGTTTCCTGGTCTGTGTGAGGAGAACAGAAAAGACATGAAGAGGTCTCACAAGTATTTTTTCCTCCCCATTTTAAATCAGGGTCATATCAACTAACAGCAGCTCTGCTATGTGTAACCTGCTCCTAGTGCAGTGACAGGGATCCCGTTGCCACTTTCAATGAGTGAACAATTAATCACCAGGACTTTTTTATATCAAACCTAAATCTTCTTTCTCCAAGTAAGCTGACTGCTACTTGAACTACCCATGGGGAAGAAAAAAAAAAAAAAGATATATATATATATAACGACTTTTATGTCTCAGAAGACTGAATGTCATCCCTAGACTAAACAAATGCAATTCTTTCAGCCTTTTCTCATAGATCAAGTTTCCTAGACCTCTGGCTCTGCCTGTTCCCTTTGTGCTCTCCTTGCCAAATGGTCCACCTCTCCCTCAAAGTGCAGTTCTCAGAGCTGGACATATGGCTGATTTAAAGTCTCCCTACTCCTTAGTGACTGTTTCTTATGGGATGCCCCTATCACTACATCCACAGCTAGATATACCCATTTTGAGGTTTTTTTTGTTGTTGTTTGCAATGTCACGGAATCACAGAATGTCAGGGGTTGGAAGGGACCTAGAAGATCATCTAGTCCAACCCCCCTGCCTGAGCAGGATCACCT
>JANHGL010010806.1:37858-48495 GCA_024611195.1 Ceyx melanurus | reverse complement strand
CACAGGTCACAGAGGAACGCATCCAGGCGAGTCTTGAAAATCTCCAGAGAAGGAGACTCCACAACCCCCCTGGGAAGTGGTATGTAATTGTAAATGTAAAAGTGTATGTAACCTGGTAATGGTTACATCCTCCAGAAGGGCCAGGGTCAGCAAACAAAACTCATTAGAGACAAGTTTAAATCAAGTCAAAGGATGAACTGTGTTCCACATGCAACATGTAGTCAAGCCACAGAACTGGCTGCAGGATGCCATAGTCAATAATGTTTGAGGGGAGACATGGCAAACCAGTGGAAGGGAAAAAATATTGCTACTCACTAAATACAAACTTCATGTCTGTCTCTGCAAGGTTCCGATCCACAACTGGTTGAAATGTGAAATACATGGAGGGGAAAAAGTATGTGCTTGTCTGTTCCTCTTTTCTCCTCTAATCTGCTCTTGGCCACAGCTGGAGGTGAAACAGGCAAAACCTTTGGGTTTGCCTCAGTATGTCTGTTTTTAGTTCTTCAGGATGTAATGGAATAACTGAGACTAGAGAAAAATCTGTTCTCCCTGCTATTTCAGTTGTACTGCTCTCACTGCTAGCGACAAGCCACTGAAGACTGGTGGTGATGGTGGGTTTTTCATCAATGCATCTATTTGATGCTAACTGAACAAATCCACTAATATTTGTTTCAGCCCTTAAGCACCCTTCAAATGGGAGTGACTGCCAATTAGTTCTGTATTCTGATGGTAAATGATGTGACTATACAATTACCACAGATTTCTGTCAATATGTGCAGAGAATATTTTACCATTTTTATGGCATAGTGCAGACGTGCATAAGCATGTACATCTATTCCGTGTAATTTTGCATACCTAACTGCAAATGTATGTAAAATAACACACTCATTGAAAGATATTTAAGACATATTTTTTTCTGTGTTTCAATTAAAGTGGCATCTTTTTTTTTTTGTTCTGATCCACACAAAAAAAACCCACTTTTTTTTTTTTCCCCTGAGTAAATTTTACTGCTACTTTTGCAAGCCTCAAAGGACTTGAGAGCTCTTGGTTTGACTCTGTGCACTCAGAAAGCTTTGGAAAGTTAGATAGAAGCATTCCTGGAATGTAGTTCTCTTCACCAAAGCTGTTGGTTGGTTTTTTTTCTTTTTTTTTTTTGTTTGTTTGTTTTTGTTTGGGTTTTTTTTGTGTGTGTGTTTTTTTGTTTGTTTTTTTTTTTTTCTCTTTTGTTTATTGTATAAAATTATAGGGAATTCTGCCCCGTTTTTGCTTTCCCAAGCTGCATGAATGATTCTCCTCACCTGAGGGCCAAGGTGTGAATTACTGCTGGCCAAGCAGGGCCCCTCGTGAAGTAAGTGGTTGGTTAAGGAGCCTGCAGGCCTCTCGCTCAATGACTTCTCTGTCCACGTACAGCTTGCGAACAGCAACGGGGCATTTTTTTCAGATGTGAAATCTGTCAGCAAAGTGAAGTCAGCTTAAATATCAGCTGAGGCTTGAGCTCCCTTTCAGATTTTTGTTGACTTTATCCCCTCCTGCTCCTTCCCCATCATGTTTCTCTCAGCTTGAGTCAGACTTGCCAACACGTAAAAGTTTTTATTCCGAGTTTCATTTGTGTGTGGTAAAGTTCAGGTGCCCTTCACATTCCCAGCCTCAACAGGGATACGAAGTGCTGAGAAGTGGGAAAACTGTTGTGTCTGTCTTTAGTTGCTACAGTTCAATTAGAAATTAGTATAAGTGCTTCTGGTACTCAAAGCATGTTGTGCTTAGGTGACGCTGTGCAGACCTTTTAGAGAGGGGATTTTTTTTTGTGTTTTACCTTCTGATACCAAGCTGAGGAATTCTAGCTTCCTTTCTGTTCTCTAAATATGGAACATAGACTACGCTGTGCACCAGATTTATCACCAAAATATAAGATGTAACTGATGGGGTACAGACAGGCAGGCAAAATACACAGAAACAGTGAGTGTTCATTGTGTGCTGAACCTGTCCCAGGGGCAGGATGCTGAGGTCATGCTATGACTGCTGGCTGACTGTCCAAACATCTGCAGGTTTGTGATGTACCTGCAATGTCATTGTCTGTCAGCACTGAGACATTTTATGGATTAAAAGCTTTAGGGGGTTATTGACTGTGGCAAGGAATTTTAGATGATGTGGCTTATTTATATTAAGAAAAGAAAATTACAACAAACCAACACAATAAACTGCAAGGGAGAGGAAAGCTAGGGATGAACAGAACTACTGTTCCTGCTTCTGTTTTTTTCTACTCTTCAAAGGATAAAAGTTAGGAGTTATATTGTTGTCTTTTTTTACCCTAGACTTTGACATGTTTTAAATTCTGTGATCAGCTGCTTCGACTCCTTTCTGTCCTACTTGCATGGTACTTTTTTTTTTTCTTCTATGTTACCTTCAGTGTTTTCCAAAGTTGAAACAATTTTCCTCAAGCTTCTCAAAGCACTGGAACGTTTGAAGACCTGTAATTGAAAACTGCCTGTTGAGTGAAATAGGTCTTAACATCCAGGTACTCTGTGCATCATTTCCCCCCTTAATGGCTGGTCCATCTAAGAGGCAGCAGCCTGGCATCCATCACCCCTCTGCAGGTGGTCATTCAAGAGGCAGCATTAGGGCCAAAGGTGTCAGGCTGGCTGCAGAAGCCACTTCTGGGCTTCTTTCTGTTCATTGGTGTGTGTCATCTGTGTTCTCTGTTCTCTGATTGACAATGTCTTTAGAAATAACCTTCTCTGTGTTGTAAGCTATTAAGGGACTGGGTCCTACCTACCTTTGAGTAGGAAGCAGTCTTGGGTGGCCTCTCTTTTCCAGATGAAGACAATGGTGGAGTGTGCTGGAGAGGTAATGGCAGTGTGGATAGAATGGGATATCCCCTTCTGTTCCCTGCTGAGGTGTGTGCAGGTGCTCCCTGCACTGGATAAGGCAGTGTTAAAATGCAACCTTCTGCTCATTTGGGATCATGTTGGAGGGATTCTATTAAGAGGGAAGAGTGCATGAGAAAGAGACAGTGGGGCAGGACAGGGTGTTTGCCTCCATTTAACTGGAAAATGCAAGTCACAACTTAGGATCTCAGTATGTGAAAGCATCATCTGGGAAATGCTTACTCCATGGCTGCAGTAGTAGTGAATTATTGTTACCTAATAGCTCTAGTCCAAAACCCAGGTCAACAGGAACAAGGTTTTTTTCTGCTGTTCCTGCTTGTTGGGCACTTGGCAGTCAACGTCTATAATCCATTATATTGTTGTGTCAGACCTAAATGCAGAAGGAAGCTCTCAGACCTTGAGACCTTGAGTCCCTAGGGACGTAGAAATACTAGTGTTTGTTGAGAAGGAAACAGACACAAAGGTCTCCTGATGTGAAGGATACCCATATCCTGCTGAGCTGAGGAATGTGATGTCCTGATCTGACTTTTTTTTTTTTCCATCCCCTTCAACCCTCCCTCCCATCTTCCAGAGAAAGTTCACTCCTGTGACCAGGAAAGGCAAAGTGCCCTGGAGGAGGCCAGGCAGAACCCTCGTGAGGGTATCGTCATTCCTGAGTGTGCTCCTGGAGGGCTCTACAAACCAGTGCAATGCCACCAGTCAACTGGGTACTGCTGGTGTGTCCTGGTGGACACAGGACGCCCCCTGCCTGGTACTTCCACTCGGTAAGAGCTCTAGACCTGGTGAGATACCTGCCTGGAGAAGATGCAATATGAAAAATACTGTTGCTGTACCAGAATTTTCTTCTTCCAGAGCAGTCAGCTCTGTACTACATTCCTTAGAACCAGCAATGCCATAGGTGATGTTCACTATTGAATGTTACTATGCAGTTCCCTCTCTGTAGGAGCTAATGCAGAGTAACTACTGCCCTTATTTTCCTCTGAGTTAAGTATTCATTCAAAGCAGCTTTGTTTTTTTTCCTCTGGCTTGAAGCTTTTGGATGGTTTGAGAGCTTTGCTCAAGACTACAGACCAGGGACATGAGCAGTGAAAAGACGAGTGGCTTTGTTGCATTATCCTCTGCTTTATACTTCCATGCTGCAGCCACTTGGATCCTGACCAGTACAGATTAGGAGACTGCTTGATTGTGTGTTGATGGATTTTAAGCCAGTTATACATTCCCCAGCTAGTTTTAAGATATTCTTACTTGTGATTTAGAAACAAATCGTGTGTCTGGCAAGTTATAAAAACGGGCCAGTAGGAGTTGGGACCTAAACTTTGCTAGATACTGTGATTCTGCAAAGCATGGACAGCTTTGAAAAGAAGCTTAGCCTGTGCCCACATGAATTAGAAGAGGGCCTGTGCTGTTTGTGCGTTTGGGTTGGTAGCTGGTACTGAACTTCAAAGTACACTCTGCCTTCCCTCTCCGCTTCTGCTGTTGTTGCTGACTGTCCATAAACAGACAGATGCTTGAGAATAATATTTCTTCTGTAAGTTTATTGGTTTGTTTCCCATGCAGTAAACAAATAAAACACAACCCCTTAGTAACCATATGATGTCACTAAAGTTGTATCACTTAGTTTAGCATTTTGTTGTTTTCTTTTTTCAGCTATGAGACCCCAGTGTGTGAAAGCGATGCCAGATCAAAGAGCACAGAGATTGATGATCCATTCAAGGACAGAGAACTTCCAGGTCAGAGAGGAACAAGATTCTGTCTCTGCCTTCTTCCCTTGTCTCACCTTGGGACTCTGAAGAGGCCAAGAATATTGTTGAGGAGATGGGGGATTTCCCTTACCGTGCATGTTTTACCATAGCTTTTATTCTGTATTATTTTGGATCACCTGTTGTTTCAGCAGTGAACTGGAAAAGGCTGGGAGTGTCCTGGGGGCTGCTTTATTGCCTGTCTGCCTTTTGAAAACATGTCTGGGATCAGAATTTTCAGGAAAGAAACTTAGATGCCTGGAGGTCCCCTGGGGGAAGAATGGGCTTCAGCATTGAAAATCCCTTTTCAAAGCTGGATGGCCAGGACAGGATCCTTTCCATTTAGCAGGGCTTTTCAGCAGCCTGGTGCCCCCTGAACAACCGAAGAGGACACAGCTAGCAATTTGCAGTGGACCAACTGGATTCCTGGCACTGCACAGACCAGGCCAATCTGGTTCCTGGCGTACTGAAGTCCCTTAACTAATGCTGGCTCCTTGTAAAGCTGGACTTTGTTGCTAATTTTGTGCATGGGATTCACTTAATCTCCCATTGCTACTTGGTTGGTTGTTTTTGGTTTGTGGTTTGTTTTTTTTTTCCTTTTTTTTTTTTTTTTTTTAAATTCTGCTTTTCTTTCTTAACAGAGAGACAAGCCATAATTTACTGTTTGCCTACCATGTTTCTGCTAGGAAGATGTGCTGGGTGTGTCTGTGCAGCTCTTAAAAATGCTACCCTACCTGCTTGTGCTGTAGTTTTTCCTTCTCAATGTCTTTCTAAGGAATAGAGTGAGGGGCCCTCACTGACAGGTCAGCCATTGCTCTGCTGGGTAGGGGCTAACCACTTGAAACCAGAAGCCCTCCCCAGCATGAGGGAGTGGTAGCAACTAAGAGCTCTGAAGATGGATCTCTGGATCCATTTAATTTTCTCCTGGCCCTTTTTAAGGCTAGCATAAAGTGCATTGTCCCTGCGCAGGTTAGCAAAGGAAATGAGATTTGTTCCAGATTGGCCTTCTGTGTCACTTACTTCTTCTCCTACTGGCTCCTGATCTGAGGCCCCATAGCTTTCTGCTTAGCATCTCTACCCCCAGCAGGACTCTCTTCTATGCAGCTCTTCATTTTCGCAAGTCATGTAGAAATTTCCCATCTGCCTCCCTCTCACATTTGAATGAAATTGGCCAATTGGTTCAAGTATTACTTAGGTAGGGGGAGGGAAACCAGCTCAGTTATTGCATTAGGATTCATTTCCTTAGTAAATCACACTAAAATAGAATAACCTTCCTTTCTTCCTCTTCTCCCTTTTCTTTACTGCCTCTCTCTGCACTTTCCCTATGGCTCTCCAGAACTCCTCCATGAAAAACCTTTGGTCCTGGGCTTTTTCTTTGAGACTCTCTCTGATTTCTCAGAAAGGCAGAATGGACAAGGGGCCAGGAACTGCTCGATGCAAGAGAGGGCACATGATGCTCTGTAGCTTAGTGGTCTGGTCCCAGCATCCAGGAGAGTTCACCACTCAGCTCAAGTCACTTTGCTGTGCCTGAGTAAACTTTCGTCACTTTTTTGGCTGGCACAATGGTTTATGTCACTGAAAATAACCTTGTCTATGGAGAGACTGGGAGATGCAGGATCTGACCCCGGTTTGTTTGCCTGATTGATGCTGTGCTGATTGAGCTTTTGATGCAGAGTTAAGGTTTGTTTGATTAGCTGCTCTTATATGCAAAAATTCACTGGCGCGACAGAACTGCAGGGGGTGAGAGAGGATGTTTCTTTTTACTTTTTTCTGCTCTTATTTCTTAGCAGAAGTGAATTTTAAGAAAAGCCCCTGCTTTAATTTGAGCCTGATCATTCCATTCGCACTCAGTTCTGTAAGGGGGACCCCATACCTTACTTGTCTTCTAGAGGTTTGTCCATTCTTTGGATTTGTGTACTTCTTGGCATGTGTGAAGAGATCCTGCAGAGGCCAAGGCAGGGGAGACATAAATCCAGATCCTTGCACACCTACAAGTACCCTCTTTACAAACTGTGTCATATCTGTGACATGAAAGAAGGAAAGTGTTGCTCGCACATAACAAATGGCAAGCTGCTAATTCCTGCAGATGGTGAGATGCTGAGGCCCCAGGGAGATGACTTCTAGCAATTGGTTTTTCAACCTTCTCATTACCGCAACAAAAAGCTCCTTTAAATGAGTGGTCTACTCTGGCTGCCATAGCAGCTTACCCATTACAATGCTGACATTTTCTGGACCACGTGCCAAATGAGTGCTGAGGGGTGTGTGTGTAATGTACATAATATGGAGACAGGCGATGGACTGTTGGTTAACTATTACAGGGAACAGAGCCTGTAACACTGCAAAGGAGGGAGTTTTGTCAGTTCAATTTGCAAGCTGCCTTCAGCTGTCAAGGAATTACAATAAGTTTCTGATGCTCTGTTTGGGGTACACATGCTTCTCTGCTTGTCTGAGAAAAGCAGAGTGTTGCAACTTCTAGATGTTGTTGGGGGAGGCTGTTTTCTGCTGTCTGCTGCCTTAATGAGCTGACTGGTGGTGCATGGTGGTTTGGGGAAAGAGAAGAGGTGAGGGAGGTGATAATGGCTTCTTTCTCACAAAAAGAGACAGTAGGATGAGAAGCGATGAGTTTTGGACAATAGTTTTGAAGGTGCTGGTTTGAACTTAAGTATGTTAGTTCCTTGGTAGGCTAGAGTAATTGTTGCATTATTAATGTGGTAGTAAATGAAGCATGCTGGCATTGTTAAGGATAGTAGGCTCAGTCAGTCAGTGGTTATACGGTGGGGTATTAGATGGCCTCAACACCAAGTAATGGAAATGGTTACCAAGCTCATCTTCAACCCGTTTTGTCCTGCTTAAGCCAGCAGTGACTGGGGGTGATTACCACATGTTGACTTAGACTGTCATATTTCCCATGCAGTGTGGTCATGCAAAGAACTGAATTATTGTGGTAGCTGCTGTCAGGCAGTGCTCTGTGCCTAAAGAGGAGTGTGCAGGCAGCAGTCCTTTCTTTGGCCCATGATTTGGGAAGCTTTAAGCTGTCAGTTAGGACCTCAGAACAGCCATGTTCGCAGAGGAAGATGACCAAGGAGGTAAAGAGTTGTTTTGTAAACTTCTCTGCAAGTGTCACCATGGGAACTCCTGTCTGCCAGGCGCTTCCAGCACATCCCTGTGGTTATGCTGGTAGAGAACTGGAAGAAGCTACAAAGCTAACCACACAGTCTTCCTGCCAGATATTGTTGGTGACCTTGTGTGTGCCTGGACAAAAGCTGCAGGACAAAATTGCTACACAGAGGAACCCGCTGATGGATTCTTCTGCCTTTCCTTAGGGACTGTGATGATGGCTGCCATGTTACAAAGGAGGGTCTGGCTGATCCTTGCTGAACTGTGGTAGGAGACAAATCCTCTGTGTTCTTGCATTAAACCTCCTCTTTTCTTTCTGCAGGCTGCCCAGAAGGGAAGAAAGTTGAATTTATTACCAGCTTACTTGATGCTCTGACTACGGACATGGTACAGGCTATAAACTCAGCAGCACCTACTGGGGGTGGGAGGTGAGTCCAGAAAGCACTTGGGCTGAATGCCACCAAGGTGGCTGCAGAGCTCTGGGTGCCCCTGAGGTGAAGGCAGGAGGGAAATATGCTCTATGCTGAGTTCCTCTGTATTGCTGGGAGAGGAGCTGAGGCTACATCTTCAGATGCTGCTCTGCCTTGTCATCTTAGCCTTGCCTGCCTCCTCCTGCCCCTCCTTCTTGGCAGCTGCTCCACCATAAAGGTTAGTATAGCCCATTTGAAGTGTGAAATGACTGCTCAGTGGGAGGAAGTGGCTTGTTCTTTTGTCCCCCGGTGCATGAAAAGACCTAATAAAATGCAAATTGATTGAAGGAGACCGTGTGGCCTAGTGGCTACCACAGGGAGTGAAGAATGTGAACTGAATTCTTGGCAGTACCAGTGCTGTGGTTTTGCTGTGGGGCTAGAGCCAGCCGGCCCAAGAGGAGAGGAGCTGTTTTTCATGGCCCTCCCCTCTGAACAGCTGCCTGTTCATCCCTCAGGGGGATTCAGGCAGCTGGTCAGGTCTGTTGCAAAGAGGTGGGCAGAAGTTTCTGGGGAACTGGAGAAAAGCTGAGGTCTTGTCTCCCCCTTCTGCTTGATAACAGCAAATCCCCTCGGTGCAGCAGCTGCAATTGCCACAACAGGACAGGCTACTGAGGATGGATTTAAAAGAAGTGCTGTATTGCCTCGGCTAGGCCAGGCTTTTATGGCTCTGGATTCCTCTGACTAAGAGGAGTCAGTGCTAGCTTAGCAGGCAGGCACACAGCTGCAACCACTGTTGTGTGTAGAGATGAAGGAGCTGCCTTGGTGCATGGGTTCCTTCTGTGGGTGTTGCTCCAACTTATCCAGAGCGTATTCTGATCTCCTGCTGTCCTCTTTCAAAATGTAGAAGGAAGGGGTACCATCTTGAGCTACTCAAGAAAAAAAACAACTTCCAGGGTGGCACCTCTGAGCCCCTTGGTTTCACTGTGGATTGATTGTGACCCCATCTGGTTTTAACTTAGCGTTTGAACCTTACAAATCAGGGCAGTGGCTGAGTGTCTGCATGCTGAGTATTCTGTGACCCATTGGATTAGCAGTATACATCTGTGTTCATATAAACAGGATGAAAATTGCCCCAAGGATGGGAAATATGTAGTTCTCTTCCAACCATAACCATTCTAATGTCAGTTCTGTCTAACTTGCGTGGTTCAAATGCAGTGGGTGAGGGTGGCAGGAAGCCCCGGAGAGTATTTGATATTTATTCGGCATCTTTGGCACTGGGATTGAAACCCGGCCAATGTAATCATCGCTTTTAAAATAAAGCTTAATATAAACCAATATTGTGGAGACCAAAGATGTATGCCCCCAGTGCACTTCTATAAACCAGCAGGCTTGCTTCCTCATGTTCCACAAACTTTGTGTATTTCTCAGCTTTCAATAGAGGCCTTTCTGGGAGAATTTTTTGCTGTCCAGCTCTTCACACAGTCATCACATTGATTTATTTTCAGCTCCAGTGTCGGCAGCTCAGTCACAAGGGGAAAAAGAAATCTTTTAGCAGGATGTCCTTTGTAAGACTGCTACCACCCAAATACTCTGCCTGGCCACAGCCATGATTACATTCAGGAAGTTGCTCTGGCATAAACTTCTACGTGCATCAGCTGGGTCAAGCACATACCCCAAAGAACACGTATCAAGCTTTTCCATCCCACCATGCCGTGATGGGACTATTTATTTTTTGGGGGAAGGCATTTCAAGGAATATTTGAATACAAATTTAATCAGTACAGCTTTGATTTAATATTAATTTGCAGAGTTGAGAAGTTGTCTCTGTGCAATGAGTCCTGCTCTCCAAGGTTCCCAAAGGGAGGAATGACCTGAGCTCTCTTTTTTGGGGGAATATATGAAATTGTCTGGGTGACCTAACTTGACTTTGGCAGTGGAAATGAAATATCTTCTTCAAGATGAAGGGATATTTTACCATAGGGATAATTAATTTCCAACCTTAACAATTGACAAAACACTTGATTTATGACAGTGCTTGTCCTGTATCTGCCTGGCCTAGGTTTACTGAGAAGGTCATGTATAAAAAAACAAACAACAACTTAGAGATCTGGCTATCTGATTTTTCTTAATGTCAGTTTTAATGTCTTAATGCCAGCTTTCTTATTTGTAAGGCAAGCATCGATTACCACAGACTCTTCTGGAAGAGTATACTTCTGGAATACTGTGTCCAGTTTTGGTCACCCCAGTTCAAGAGGGACAAAGAGCTACTGGAGAGAGTCCAGTGCAGGACCACCAAGATGATTGAGGGAGTGGAGAATCTCCCTTATGAGGAGAGGCTGAGAGAGCTGGGGCTCTTTAGCCTGGAGGAGAATGAGGGGGGACCTCATCAATGTCTATAAATATGTTAAATGTGAGTGTAGGGAGGATGGAGCCAGACTCTTCTCAGTGTCATTCAATGACAGGACAAGAGGCAATGGGTGCAAGTTG